>BMAW01083041.1:0-32860 GCA_019974015.1 Nephila pilipes | reverse complement strand
GATTCTCCTCAATCAAATCCATTAAGTGAGTGAGTGATAGCGAAGTTTATTGGCGCAAGAGCCTGATGTGGTCATACTGCGCCAAACAAGGTAAATCTATGATCTAGACGTTAAAACAATGAAAATGGATTGGTCGACAATAAGGGTCAAGTAAGAAAGTAAAGTTTATTGGCGCAAGAACCAGATATGGCTAAGATGCTCCAAAAAAGATTTAACTGTGGTCTAGACGTGAAAAAAATGGAAGAAAAGACAAATTGGTCGACAAGAAGGAGGGCCGAAAATAGAGAAGGATCGCTAGGGTATCCCGGGAGAGCGTAACCCATGTTCATCAAACACAGTAAACCCCATTGGAAAGAAAAAGATCACTAGAGTGCCTCGGGGTCATGATGCCCATTCTTACCTGAAGAAGGCAAGTCCCTGAAGTCCCCTGATATAATCCTCAGGAGCAGGGTTCCCGGCTATACCCCCAGACGCTGGGTAACCATTTTAGTCACTTCTTACGACATGCATGAGCTACAGTGGGACTATTCTGTCATTCCCGGTCACCACACGGATCACCAAATCCATTAAAGGTATTGTATAAGATTCAAAATATTTAAAACGAACATAATGATATGCAGAGCAATCAGCTAAAATATGCCTCACAGTCAAGGAATAAATACTCATTTAATATGACTTTTGTTCTTGCTTAGATACAAATAATGTGTAAAGTTTTTTGTCTCATTATATTTCAGAATAAAAGCTGTATTTTACAATAAAATTTCCTTAGATGCTTTAATGGACTGAAATAAATCTAATGCAAAAAGAATGAACTCCTTCGCATCCTATTGATTTTGAGGCGTAGCTTAGTGATTATGGTCGTGAACTCACAGCTGGCATTGTTTTCATTGAGTCATGGGTTCGAGACCTGTTACTATAAATGACCCACCATGTACATGGCCTGATTCACGTTAAATCTGACGGGGTTCCAAGTCCTTATTTCATTGCTTTTTTTTCTTCTATAGATATTTAATTACACATGAAAAAGTTAAACCTTTTAATATAATATTGTATAAAAACAAGATACGAATTTATCAAATACATAGTAAATCTTTCTTTTCTCATTCACAAAAATAATTTCCAATTTAAATTCATAATATAAAAATAATAATTCTATTAATAATCTTCTTTCTCTATATAACTACTACTAGGCACAGAAAATGAAACACTTCGCCTTTACTCATTAATTTTTAATTATCTGACTTCTCATAGCTATTCAGACTGACAGGATAAACATTTTCTTCAACCATCACACAAAAAAGAAGTAGACAATATACTATTTTGTTCCCATATATATGTACATAACTGACAGATCTTCAATAATCTCTCCACAAGAAGTAAAAAATAGCGCCACCTGAAGGAGAATAAAACGCCATAAATGACATTCAGTTCTCTACTGTTATTCTCAGTGCATAATTGATAGGGTGTTGAAGAGTATTTGAATGCAAAACAGAATATCTCGGGTAACTTCGCTTTGATATGTTGAATAAGACTTGTTTATTTCTCGTCAAGAAGTCAATTTCATGAGATATTTAAAAATTCATGGGACAGAAATCTCGCAACCACGAAAAATTAAATTTTAACCTGATTTCTCTGCAATGTGTCCACAATTTATGGAATCAGAGTTTTCGATTTTTTTTTCATTACCTTTTTAAAATTTTTAGTTATTTTTTAAAGCACATAGTATATAGATTCAGAAAAAAAGCTGCGATTTATTTTAGTTTCAAAGTAATAAAGTCTGGTAAAAAGAATAATTCCTGGACTAGACGGAAGGAAATAATGGGGTTTTTTTTTAAAGAGATATTTCACAGTCTTGTAAAATTACTCGTACATTATTAACTTAAGCTACAGCACTCAAAATAATGACATAAATAACTGAACTAGTCTGAATAATTTAATATATTTGCAAACTGTTTCACCCATACGTGTATATCTAAATCAATGTATTAGTTCTTTCTTATCTGTTATTTTTCTATTAAAATGAATTTTGCAAAATGTGTTGAACAAATTTAACCCTATTATTTATAGAAATTGTCTGCCCTGTGGCTAAGGAATTTTGTGGATGCAAAGTACTGGTAACGGGGGAAAAAACTTTTATCTTCACTATTTTGCGAATGACTTTTAATGGTAGCTTTGTACCTTTAAAAAAGGGTAAAATAAAACATATGGGTTCACGATGGCTATTTTGGCAATTTTTGTTGACTTTTAAATTTGATCACTAAACTGTCCAAAAGATTACTGAAAATACCAATGCTGTAATGTGGTGTCAGCAAAAGAAAGTATCAGAATAAAATCGTTATCAAACAAAAAATAATCACCAATTTTGGTGTGCCTTCATAATTATTTATGATCTTACAATTGACAGCAGGGAACGATATTAAATGATAGTTTCGAGGATGTAATGTCAAAGGTCTGAGAATTCAAGGCCAGTGGATGATGTTCAGCGGCTGATGTTCGTTTTCGACCCCGGAGAGAGGGAGAAAGTAGTTGCGGCGTATCGAACCCTGGACCAGTAGGACCGAAGAAAATGTGACCGGTCGCTTTTTGTTGCGCTGTTACCAACCGGACTAAAAGAGGCTTCCCTTTCGGAATGGCTATTTTACTGTTTAAACTTCTGACGTTGTTGTTGAAAAGAGCAGCCGCATACTCCATGTCTAGTATCATCATGATGCCACGATGATGAACATTGGTAGTTGTAGAGAAGGTTGCTTTTCCAGCCATTTCTGCAATTCGATGGTTTTCCATTCGGGGTCATCGGCTGTCTCTAGTTGAGTGACGGGTTTCGTCGACACGTGTTCCGTAGCAAAAATATCACTAGTTGTGATTTATGTGTGTTTTCCTTAATTAAACAAGAAGAGGCAAGTGTTTTGCGACGGGAGATAAGCAACCAGTAGTTCTAGGCTGTGCTGCTCTCTAGTTGTCAAATCCTAGGTCATCACTTTGGCATGGGGTGGTTTTCGACCCCTTGGAGCGGAAGAGAGAAGCTGTTCTTGGAGAGCTGGTTGCATTTTGAACCCTGGACCATTGGGTCCGAAGAAAAGCTGACCGGTGTTGTTGACCTCTTTCTTGAGTCTTTAACATCCAGATCAACAGAGACGTCTCACTCGGGCTAGTTATTAAAAAAGAGGGCGTTTTAACTTCTGGAGTTGATGACGCCACAAATGCATCAGTTCTTCTAGTAATGTTCTCATACTTTGACAAACGCCAAAGATGCATGTGTTCTGACATTATCATGAAAATTATATACGTTCCTTCATTATTATAGCGTCGATTTCTGTTTGGCCATAATTTGTGCCATTCTCCCTCCCTAATACAATGATCTTTTTTTCATTATATTTTTGACGTATGCTTTCTATTTTTATCGCTCTTTTTTTCAGATTGGGACACATTTAATGCCACTCTATCAATGATTCTAAATTCTTAATTTAATCCCTTAAATTTTTCATTGTCAAATCATTTGGAACACAAATATCAAATTTCTTTTTGTAATCTTTCTTCAATAAGCTTAAAACTATTTTGTGGCGGATATTTAACTTATCAGCAATATCATGTTTGCTTGTCTGCCGACCACAAGAATTTTTTAAAAGACTTCATCATCCTATGTGAACTGTTTTTTTTTTCAACGAGGAAAAAGTTCCATCATCAATGCAATAATCGAGTTTGCAATGTATTAAAATAAGAATTTCCTTAGAATTTTTAAATATTCAGTAAACACGCTAATTTTCACTCAAATATGTAATTGTGGATGTTAGATTTTAATATAAGAGACTACATAAAAAGCTTCTTGTACAGAAAAAAAATTGATTTCATGAAACAGAAAAGAGTTATTACATTATAACATGAGAGTGAACTGAAATAATGATATTAATATTAGAACATTTATCAATGCGAACAAATGATCACAGTTCATCAATAACTGACTGCTAGTTTATTAAAGTCGCACTTAAAGGAGCACGTGGTAGTTAAAGCGAGTCTCGTAATTTTAAACAGCTTTCAAGAGACGAGATCAAAACGCAACTTTGCATCTAGTTATTCTAACTTCCTCAACAAGCCATAGTGAAAAATATTGAGTTTCTTTAGTTTTAAATCCAATACCACCGCTTTAGCAAGCATCTTTTGTGGGAGCAAGAGTCAAACCCACGCCCCGACGCTCCCATGATTTGAACTTCAAGCAAAGATTGCTTTAAGAAAATTTCACTCGTAAAATTCGCCTGAAAACTATTATGATAAAGTTATTTTTCTTACTTTGTTACAATAAAGAACTAGTTATAGTAAGCAGGGTGTTATATAGAAAAACTTGTATAATTTAGAACCTAGAAATGAGTGTGATTATTTTTTAATTTTTATTTATATGCACATTCAAAGCGCATTAGAAACTCTCTTATCGACTGACCATTTCGAGCTATATCGTAAAAAAGGGAGCACAGTGGGACTTTTTGCAAAATTTTGAGAGAAACGCTTCGAGAACAATTGATTTATGGACAAAGTAAGGAAATAAATATCTTCTGTGATGGCTTTATGAACTCTATGGAAAAATAAAATCCAAAATATTCTCCAGTCATTTGTCGAGGTTTATGTTGCCGTAGCGGTGCCCCAACCTTACCTGTATGTCGTAAAACTTCACACCGCCAACAGAATCGATAATATGAGATATTTTTCCCCTGCAGTATTATGATATGGGCACAGTAAGTTCTTATGAAAGGGAAAATATCTTTCTAAGGGTATTTCGGTTCGTGAATAGAACCATCAAACAGACCATTTTTGAATGACGGAAACGTTATTTTTCTTCGTAATGACTTATTCTGCACTTTCAATAAAATATTAAATTTATTATTACCATATATTAAAATATTGTGACTATCAAAGTATTAAATATTATGAAATTCTACTGCGGCATGCAAGAGGTGATATCATAAAGTTTTAGTTGTTACTAAGAAAGAAGCGAGAAAGCTGGAAGAAATTTATTCTGCATATTAATTGATCTATGTATATAATGTTGTAAATTATAGTTGTTAATGTTCATTCGTTCGATTTGAAGCAGCCGTAGATTGAAGTAATACGCAGTAACGTAAAGTTTTAAAAATTATCCTGGAGTATCATAAAGTTAATTATTAGTTAAATTATTACTAAAAATAATCGAGTTAGAAACTTAATTTTTATTTATCAATCTTAACCCTGTCCTGTAGTTCGAGCCCAGATACAACAAAAGACTCGCCGAGTATGTAGAATTCGCACGTTAAATATGTTGAGGTCCCAAGTACTCCCCTTAGTGTAATGTAGAAGTGTGAAGAGGAAGGTGTCAACTCAGGTGTCGTCCTCGTCACTTGACAGAGTTTCACCATTACAAGATCCTCCACCAATATGCCTCACGTTGCTTCTCAGTGTGACGTTAATAAAGCAATCACATCACGTCAGAGGAAAACTACGTAAGATTAATATTACTCTCAGAAATTCGTGGTAGCTTGTCGCCAAGAGACCTAATATGTTACGTTCCATCAAACTTTAATATATAAGCTTTGTTCAGATCAAGCCAAAACATACACACGCAAGATGAGGGATTCTCCATGTGGAGCACTGCCCATGTTGCGACTGGTTCACGTTCTTGTTAATAATTGATTAATTGTTAAGTCTCAGAAGTAACACGAGAGCTATTGGTGGTAGATCTCGTAATTCTGAACCAGTCAAGTGAAGAGGACGGGCACCTGAGCTGGTACCTACCTCTCCAAACTTCTACACAACGCCAATGAGAGTATTTGGAGCTTCGACATATTTAACATCAATCAGTCCCGCTACACAGTGAATATTTAATGGCATCAGGATTCGTATACACAACTCGAAGAAAGGCTGACCAAGAGTTCTCGACCATGGCAACCAGGCAACCGTGGCCACCATATACTAATAAAATGTAATGAAATGTAAAAGGAAAAGTAATCATATACCATACCTATTTTTAAACTGTTTGCTTAAAAAACATTCAGAACTATGATATTTAGAATTATCAAATTATATTATTAGAAGAACTCGATGATATTTAGAATTAGTCAAGCTTTTTAGAACGTTCTTGCGAGTTTTGCTTGGAGGGGGGTACAGTTAATTCTCAACGCCCCCTAAAGTAAATTAATAAAAAGCTCCCCCCTCCTTATGTAACTTTAATGGCCACTGATTGCTGGTAATAATCCCTTTAGACATTTCTATTTTTTAATTCAATTTTTGATTAAATGAATAAAATCATCATAATTTTTTTATTTATTTCTTTTACCTGCCCCTGCAATTTCGATCTAATACATTGAATATGATCATGGCTCTTGATATTTCAAAATATTGGAAGAATGACGCAATGACATCCTTTTAAATAGTTTTGCCGAAAATCCTCAAATAGATAAATATAAATATTTTTTTCTTTTTAATACCCAATATTGACATCTAATATTTCCAATTTATCCTTTAAAGGTCAAATATTTTAAAAGATTCATTGCGCCATCAAAATTTTTTGTGCCAATCCTTAATGATTATTAACGTTGCATTTGAAAGCTACTCTAGGGCTATTGGCGACGATCCCCGTCATTTTGAACCTCTGTTAAATGAAACGCCAAGATACGTTTTCTCGAAAGGCCAAGAAACACTGGGAGAAATATATAACTCTGGATGGGAACTATGTAGAGAAGTCTTAAGAATAATAAATAAAAATTAAGTTTCTATGTCGATTATTTTTGTAATAATTTAAACTTTACGACATCCCGATATGATAATTAAAAATTTAGGTTACTGCGGGTTACTTTAATCAGCAGCTTCTTGAAACTAAACAAATCAACATTAATAGCTGTACTTTACAACATTATACATAAAATTCAATGAGTATGCAGAATAAATTTATCCAGATATTTGTTATTTATAGTAATAAACCATAACGATTCCTTCTCCTCTCGAATCTCAATCCTGATATGCAGTTCTGTAAAATAATATTAAAACAGAAACATTTAATTGTTGGAATCATTTCTTTAAATTTAGCCACGGTTTTCAAAAATTTCTTTTATTACATCTAATAAAACATAAAATTCCGTTAATTAAATAGTTTCTAATTTTCTTTTATTTTTATGCTTGAGAAATGGTAATGGTATCCAAATTTTCATGAGATAATTTAAAATGACATATGCTTACAAAACGAATCAACTGATTAGAATTTTTTTTAAAAAGTTTTGTATAAAAGTTACTTACGGAATTAATGGAAAGAAAAAAATTAAGTGTGGAAAGTAAACTTTTCTCTCAATTTCAATTGGATATTTCTTTTTATGTTTAAAAAAGGTAATCTATATTAGACTGTAAAAATAAAAAGGAAAATATCGGCCAAAGCTTTTTAGTTTTTCAAAAGAAAATTAACAAGTTTTCTTTTGATTAGACTAATAAATTCATGAAATTCCTAAAATCGGAATTAATTTTTTTCTAAAAATTTAGCGAAGAATGAATTTTTCAATCCAGACAGTGATTTTGAATTTGGTAATCTAATGTTAAATGTAAGGAATTTTAATTTCCTTTTCAAATATAAACTTTTGTCTGTATGCATAAAATGCACATATGAACGTCATCTAACTTCTAATATATTTTCAAAGCTTTCAGTAGTTATTGAGAAATCTCTAAAACAGGTATAAAAATGCTTTCTAAAATGATAGCAAAAATGTGAACGAATATAGAAACCTCCTTCCCTTATTATTTACTATTGATTGTAATTTTTTATTGTTTTACTTCGTGTAATTGATTGCACTTACATTCAAAAAAATACAATATTTAAGTTAGAAGGTAATGAAAAATTAGTTTATCGAAATAAATCATTAAAAATTTATATCTTTACATTCACGAATTCAAAATAGATAGGGATTTCAAGCTATTTTAATAAAAAGCTCTAATGTTTAGTTATTTAAAAGAAAAATGTTTCAGGGATTAAAATAAGATAAGCCCCAAAAATCTTTATTAATATTTAATTCTTAAAAACAATAAAATGAATTTCAAATACTTTACATAATTTCTTATATAATAATATAAATAATAGTATTTTCAAATGTAATAGAAAAATATTCTGATTTAACTTGTTTACATCAAATATTACAATACATCAAAAATATTTCTATACTTTTTTGAACCAATACATGATTGTACAAAATTTAATTTCACCAACAATTGTTGAAAAATATTCATAACACGGAAAAGAAAAATATCGCAATTAAGTTGCAAGGAGAATCATTATTTTTCCAAAATAAAGTTTAAGAACAAAAAGTTAACAACCGAAAAGATAATAAATCACATGAAAAAAATTTTAAGAAAAAAAGTGCGTGACATGAAATTAAAAAATAGCAAAATATTCCCCTCCATAACTGAAAACAGTCACGTAAGAAACTATATATATTATTCAAGAAGAAAAATGATAGTAATTTCCAACTCAAAAAAAAGTTTATCCTTTGTTTCATTTTTAACCACATAAATTGAGGTTTGGAGTTATAACTGTGATATTAGAAAAAAAATAAATAATGGTAGGATGAGTTTTCATAAATGACTAATTGAAGTTTTCCAAACTGAAATCTAGCACATGCCTGAAAATGCATAAAAAATGTATTTGTGTAGTTAATTATATAAGAACTTTTTTTTTATTATTTATAACAATGTAGGAAAAAGGGAAAAAAATAATTTCACAAAAATCTGTATTTCCAAAATATAAAAAATAAAAATAAAAAAAACTTTATTCTTATACATTTCCAACCATTTAGGATAGAGATCTACGAATGGAAAAGTAAATTTCTGAAACCCTACTTATTTCTTATAATGTACAGTAAATTAAATAAAGACTTTTAATGAAGTCTAGTTAAGAAAAATTATTTATTCTCGAAATTTATTTTTACACTCCAAATCAAAACTACACGGTCCGTTGCCAAGAGTTCTCGAGATGCTTCTCAGCGCGACGTCAATAAACAAAAAATTCACATCACTTTATATTTCGAAATTTCAAATTTATTCTTGAAATCTCCACATAAATAAGCCTTGCATAAGTTTCACTAGCCCAATTTGCATTTGTTGACTAATACAAATTATTTCAACCATTTGTTAATGAAATTTAAGGTCTAAAATTTATTTTATTTTCCAGAATTTCAAACATTAAAGAGCTTCAAAAAATTATATATCTCAATTATTTTTTTTTTACTGTTTGAATAAATATTTCACACATAATTTTAATTTTTATTTAAATTAGACTGCTATGAGATACATATTAATTCTGATTAGAATCATTCCTAGATTTTATGGGAAATATAATTTTTTTAAAGAAAGACACTACTCTCAAATGGTTACAGCTGCAAGTATAACAGATGTTTTGAATCGAGTTTCGATCATTCCAAGATCGCTGGAGCGTGGCAAGATGTAAAGATGGGATAATAAATGCAAGTTCAATGTCAAGGGGTTCCACCCATTCCAAACCGAAACTACTGGTTAGAAAACGACCTCATTTCGAAGATCTGTAGAGATCGACGAAGACACCTTACCAACTTGGTGCAACAAAACCCTTCGTAATAGTAGGAAGAAATAGCCAAGATGTTCTGATCAATTAGCACCGGGATCAATAAGTCGCAATATTATAGGAAAACGTATTTCTTATGGGGATAACCCTCCCTCAAGGGTTTACCTCATTTAAATAATTATAGAAATCATAGATCAGTTATCCCCAATGATCTTCTTTCTTCGTATGGAGTTTAATGTCTTTAGTAAACATGGGGATGTGTCATCGATATCAAAAATCTCCTCTTTTTTTCTATTTTCTGTCCTTCGTCTTGTCAACCCAGTTTGAACTTCTTTCCTTATTTCTTCTTAACATCAGAAGCGTATCATTATTTGGAGCAGTATATCTAGATAAGGTTCTTTCCCATAATCATCGACTTCACCTCTCACCTTAAGGATGATCTAATATCAGCTTTTCATAGTAGTGATAACCACATCAGCATGTAATTTCTGTAGATGCTAGCCTTTTCAAAAAATTAGCTACTTATCTGAAAGCTGCAAAATTTGAACATATCGATGGTGTGATGTTTTTTTTGTTGCAAAATTTACTGTCTTCGTATTTTTAAATGGAACTATCGCGTGAACAGATCAGAACAATTTCGTAATACGAGTTCTGCAATAAACTCCAGTTCGACTTTAATACCACCAAAAAAAATGTGTAAAGGCTTAACATCAATACTATTTTTTTTACCATCCAGTCAAAAGCTCTAGAAATGCGGATGTTTAAAGTTGTGAAATTGACAAAGAAGATCAATCACGTTCTGGTCGCCCTATTGAAGTTGATTGTGAGTTAAAGCAAATCTTTGATCTAGATGAAAATGTTTAACCGAACTATTGACGTGACCAACACGTTAGAGCTTTGACGTTTGCCTAAACAAAAACGTTAACTCTATGAAATGTAATGAAAGGTGGTTCTACATGAATTGACTGCTGAAGACAAGCGCAAAGAAAAGCGCCTCCGTTTGGCTCTGTGCAGAGATCAAGGGAAAAAATTCTGACAGAATCTGATAAAAAAAAAAAATTGGGTACTGATTTTCAGGTTTCTATCAATTCTCTTCCGCGGTTTGCATTGAGTACCAAAACAACACAAGCTGCTAAGAAGGGTGATCAGTATCTGGGAAACCCGTGGTGGCACAGCTGAGAGACGAGCCTTAACTAACAAATAGGTGCTTCTCTGAATCTGGTGGATCACCGCGGGATTATAAATGAAGAATACCCGAAAAGCAGACAGATCAACAAAACAATGCACAGCAACATGCCGATCAAAGTTTGTGATAATTCACGAAAAAACGAAGACACACAAGCTCAGAAGGAAGGTGGTTTCTCATCAAGCAAAGCAGTTGAGTGAGATTTGATGACATCCACCATTCAGCCTACAGACATGATTGCTTCTGGATTTCTATCTATTTTTACAGCTGCAGCTGCATCTTGAAGGCAATAGTCTTCAATAAAATTAAGGAGCCGATGAGATTGATTTTTCTGAATGCAAGCTAGTTTTTTGTAGAAGGGATTGGAAAGTTGCCAAAATGTTGATAAGTGATCAGATTTGAACTCGGAGGTTATTATCCTCGTTAGCTTTGCTACTTTTTGTATGCATTTATCATTTAAAAAATATTTTGGATGGAAAACTGCTTACCCATTCTGATATTACGGTTAATCTAATGTAAACGATGATAATTGTCGGATAAAAAACAATACTTAACAGCTTTGCTCAGATGGTGAACATGGCGCTTGAACTGGTACTCGATTCTCTTAACTTCCACACCACATGTGGATTTTGAATATCTATTCCCTTTAATATACAGCAGCTTACCGTATTCCACGCAAATATTTTAGTGAAACTTTAACTCGACTATAAAACCTTGCAGATTTGAAAAACATTTTTTGTATTAAAGGCTTCTCAATAGTAAAAGAATTTCTCACATTTTTCTTGGAACTAAATATTTTTATTTCAAATTCCGGGTTACCTTTGTTTAATACATTTTTATTCATAATACAGAAAGTTCCTCATACATTTTGACAGATATCTTTCATTTGAAATTCTATTGCGCATCAAAGCAGAGAAATTCGAAATTCATATATACAGCATAAAATGCTTGTATTTCATTTTGAAAATTTTTGATATTTTACAAGGTATTAGAATTTATTCTTGGATAATACAGAAAAAAACTTTCCGGATATTGATGTTTGTTATGGTTTCAGAACATTTGTGGGTAACATCTCCAACAGGTTGTGATCAAATGTTGTGATTGCCAAAATTTTGGAAGCAGTTAGGTATGCGTTTAAATAACTGAAGTACCTGCTTTGAACATGAATTAAAAATTATTTGTAGTTAAACTTCATTGCGTGTGAAATCAAAATATTAATTCTTAAAGTTAGAATTTTTACTACATTTTTACTTAATGTTGATTATGATATAATTTAATCATTTATGAGAAGACTAAGTAACCATTAATACAATTAACTACATTATAATGAGAAAAAAAATTCAATTTGAATGAATTTCTCACTTCTGTAGGATACATTTAAAATAAAATAGTAAATTGAATTTAAAATCAAAATCATCTACTAACTAAGCTAAATTCCTAAGTTTGACCAAGAAGTAAGCATGAAATATATGCGACTTTTTTGCAGATTTATTTCCATTCAAAGAATTTGTTAGAAGTGGAAAAAAATACAATAAAATGTACGCAGATAAAACGACCTTTCCATAAAAAGAAGTATAATTTTCATTAAAGTCTCATTAGTTTTATCATATATCTGTCCAATAAGACGAGACCCAAACTATCAACAGTACAGTCTATGAATTTACCTTAGACCTTGAACATCATTAGGAACAAATTTTATTTTCTTGCATCTAACTGTACTACCAAAAGAAGCACATATCGAGTCACGAACTCACATGCACCTCTAACAAGTTTATTGGCAGCGGTAGACTAGTGATCATGGTCACGAATTAACGGCTAGTGTTTTTTCGTCGAGTCATGGATTCGAGTCCGTGTATAGCGAGGCTGATGCACCTTAAAGTTGTCGAGGTTCCAAGTCTTTCCTTGACGTGGAGGAGAAGTTTGGGGAGGAAGGTGCCAGCTTGGTTTTCACTTGACCGAGGCTCAAAATAACGAGGCCCATTATCCACAACCCTCATGCTGCTTCTATGTGAGACGCTAGTAATCAATCAATCTAATAAGTTTATTCTCTTGCACCTGGCAGCAGTACTTATAAAAACACATGTCAAATAACGTGCTCACATGTACCTCTACAATATTTTTTAACAAATCCTTCAAATAAAGTGGGATTTCTAATACTATAGATCCCCACGATTTGTTATGAAATACTGATGACGAAGCGGAAATAGACTCGCTGGATACAGAATGGGACCCATATGACTAGCTTCTCATCTACGAAAGCGAGGATGAATACTTGAGATGTTATTTGTCTTAAATGAAGAATGCGATGATTTTGTAGGTTCCTATATAAGATGAATAGCATTTTGTTTTGTAATATGGTTTTAATCTATATAAATTTTAATTTTGTGTGTGTGTGTCTGTCCTATAAGACGACCCCGAATTTCGGAATTTTTTTATGATCCAACTATCGTCTTATGTGCGGAAATATATGTTAGTTAATGTAATATACAAAAAACAATGACAAATCTCTGCAATCGAGGCACCTTGCAATTGCAAGAAACACACCTTATTGTGACGCTTGTCAATGTGAAGCATAACAGGTCGTTGTAAAGAAACGAATTGAAAACAAGAGAACTGCTCTTTACAGAAAACGTTAGAAATGGCCATTGGCGAAGTGGATGCAACAACTGGTTACTATCGCATGTTTAGGAATGCTTATCTCCCAGACGCTGTCCCGAGTTCTTTGTTGTGTCACTACGCTTCTGTTATGCATCAGCCAAAACCTATCAGTAATTTGAACAACCGTTACTTAATTGTAAGATTGGTGTTTGGTGCACAATGTCTGGTTTCCACTTCATAACATGATTATTTCGCAAATAGATTAATCTGTTTCTGGGCATGACAGTAAGGTTACCGTCATGTCCAGAAACAGTTTAATCTATTTGTGGATCCAGTCACAAATGATGAGCAACTGCATGGATATTTTCAGCAAGATGGAAGAACAATGAACATCGCTTCATCAACCGTATCAGAAGTTCAAGATTATTAAAGGAGGAGAGGACAATCAGTACAAGCAGTAAAAATTCTGTCTTTCTTGATCGACTGATCACTCTCCATTTGAATTTTACCTGTGGGGTAAATTGAAAAATCGAGTGCACTCAATTAATCCTCTCACACTGGAACAGATACATCAGAATATAGAAAACGGTATTGCTGTTACACTTTAAGCACAGCTGCTACGCGTGTCTCAGGGTTTGATAAATAGATCACAGCGCTGTATCGACGTCATGAGTGGTTACTTTCAACCTTTCCTGTGATGTGAAGTTCTCCTGTTCAATAACAAGGGTTGATTCCCAATTATATTTTTTAAATATTTTCCGGCCCAATTTTATTTTGCCCACCCTGTAGAAGACTCATTGAGAAGGTTCACCCATTTCTCTCTTTTACTTCAATCTTGGTTTGGCCAGTTTTATTTTCTTTAATAGGTTCGTGCTGTCAGCTGACGCTTTTCTAAATTTAAATTTCTTTTTAATGTCGTTAAGTAAATTACAATCATATTGTGTGGCTACTGATCTGTTAAACTTTCTGATATAGTCAGCTATGTGACTATTCATACAATATCAAATTCGTTTTGCTGTAAAACATGGCCAGTAATAAAGCCAAATAAAGAAAAAATAACAAAATGAATTTCTAGAGGAAAAGAAAAGAAGTATAGGTCCAGATGTCTCACAAATGTCTTAAAATTGGGACAAATTTTTGTCCTTATTTGAATAAATATTTCTTAGAATTTTGAATCTATATCATTAATGCAGTACATTAATCGGTATTGGAAACAAAAAAGTTTAACTTTTCATGTGTGTCTTATTTCTATCCAATAAAAAGTTTAAATTTTACATTGTTATAACTTTTTTTTGTAAATTATCTCATTATTGGTAAAATCAAGCATTAATGGTGACAGTGATTTTCAGCAAAGCAAAATCTATTCCATTTCGGATTCCTTCCATCAGGTCATATTAAAAGGATAACCCCTTTTAATAAGTAAAATCTATGGTTTCATCTCCTTTGTGTGAGGTACAAATACGTCCATGCAGTAAGAAACGTCAAATCCGGAGACAATTTAGGCCACTCCCTCCATCAACTCATACGACTTCCTTATGATAGGTGAAATTCATGCCTCCATGGCTTTAGTGCACCCCACAAACGCTTCCATCCGTACTACAATAATAATCGCTACCCGTCAAACCATGCTACTTGTTACGAGTCATCCAGTTTCCAAAGTCAGTGTCGCCCCACTCAAAAAAAGAATGCATTTTTCTGAGTTAAGCATTCATCAAGAAAGTTTGAATTAGATGTTGGTTATTAAATTCCATATCTTGCGAAACATGGACGCTGACAGTTGTTGATGTTCGTGTATTGTATTCCAATGTTATCCGAGAGAATGCAGTACGCCTGTCATGTGAAACTTTTTCTCGACAACCGACAGTCGCATTTACTCAACATTTATTAAGGCCACACTGGTGTGGGTAAGTTTGCTATGGTTCTTTTACTCACTGTACACTCTTGCAATGATAGTCTTTGAAAATCCAAATTTCATCTATACCTTTCAGATTTTATGTACCACCACACGAAAACTAACTACGACATTGCAACTAAAGGCTTTACCTCTTTGTCATTTTCACGTTTGAATTATTTATAACAGCTTATAGGTAAGCGAATCACATTAAATAAACATAATGGCGGGCGCAACAGAGTATTGTATAGGCAGGGATGGATTAAAATTCTAGGAACACCTAAGCACTTAAATGGCGCATACGTAATTTCTAACCATAAAATGAAATGTTATTTATCAAAGAATTTATACAATACTTACATTGAGATGGAAATTTTTTATTTTTGTATACTTTTTCAGTTATTTATGCTTAAAAAAATAACTTTCTTTAATCGTCAAGTCTTTGGTTAGGTCCTCAAAACTAATCTTAATATCACATGCCTGATTCTATACTTCACAAAAAATGTATTCAACCTGTTTGGATGCACAGTTATTAAGATAAAATTTTCAATGTACTTAAGCTGAAAAGAATAAATGCTCAGCAGACTTAGACCATTTATTGTGTATCTGTATATAGTTTTTCATACAATGTAGGGGCACTTTTGAGAATTCTATAAAGCTGCATCATTTACAGTAATAGACAATAGGAAGTTACTTTGGTATTCTCCTCTTTCGATGTCTTAATCACGTGTTTATCTTGCCTTGTGACTAATCCACTCATGCGCGTAGTTAATATTGTTTTGTATTTGTCCAAGCTCCTCTGAACAGGCATTTTTAAGAATTTGAATGCACATATTCTGCAATTAAATTCTATTTATTTCTACTGAATAAAATTGATTTTAACATCTTCATGGTGATCTTTTTTGTCAACATGATCAAAGTCTTTCTACCTCCTACAACAAGACATACGGTTAAAGTTTTTTTTTTATATAAAAAGGAGCTTAAAATACTTTATAAATAGAATAACTTCATTACAAGAATAGACAAAATATCGCTGAATACCCGTGTTGAAAGGTAAAAAAAAGTAAATAAGGTGACTTCTTTCAGCACTAAAACAGAAATTTTCTGCTTAAAAATCTGAATAAAAGGCAATTTTAGCTGTTGAAAAATCGAGATTGGGACATCATTAATTTTCATCACAAACTTTTTAATTCTCTATTACATATTTAGAGTCTGCCATACAATTTTTATTTTATAAAGTACATGATGCCAAACTAATTATCGTTTTTGTGCTCTGAATTTTTCAAGTCCTTAATCCGTTTAATTCTTCCAATTTGCATGACAAAAGAATGCAAAAGAATAGAATCTTTCGTAGGGCTTTTGTTACGCATAGGGATAACTTTTTTATCTTCTCACCGCTTAAAATAAAAGCATTTCCTTAGTAGAAGTGATGTTAAAATCAATGTGACCCTATAAGGTATTTAGCTGCATCAAATATAATTAATTCTAAGCATTCTTTTTACATTCGTTAAGTTGTTCTATTTTTTTAAAAAAATTACTGTTTTCTTAAGTAAACACTGTTTTCTTGAATACTAATTAAATGTAACATACTTGTATATGCGTTATAGTTACTGTAGTGAAAATTAAAACAAATTTGCTGTATTCAAAATGGCTTTGACTGAACAAGTTTTGAGAGTTCATCTCAAAATATTATTAGGTATTTATTAACTAGAAGTAATTTTTTTTAAAAAAAAAATCTTTTTTTCTCTATTAATAACATCAATTTGTAATCGAAAAATGTTAGTAAATATAGAAGTAATTTATGTAAATTCTTTTTAAATCAGTATTGAAAAGGAAACTCCATGAAAATATCATTCTCATTGTAACTTTGGAATTGAATTTCGAGCACGGAATGATATTTAATTTTTGTTATTAAGTTTTTACTTAAGTAAGGAAAAAGTTATACAAAAATTTACAACACCATTTAAAAATTATACTATTTATTCATTGCATAAATATACATCACGAAATTTGGTTTATAATAGTGAGAAATAACATTTAATTTTTGCTATTAAGTTGGCAATTAAATATGGTATAACACACAAATTACATTATAATAAAGTTTCTGTAAAAAATACCATAAAAACAAAAGCTAGTATAATTTTTAAATGCTTATTCCTATTCCTTAAATCCATCGTTCATATGATATGGATTCAAATGACTAATATAGTAAATTTATTAAAAATTATAAATTTTATGCTTGTAGGCGATGCAATATATATATAATGAAAGAAGAATGGTAACGTGATCACTTTTAACTTATCGATATTTTTAAATTAAAGATTTTTAAAATATCTAGAAAAAAAAGTATGCAAATTGAGGCACTTGACAGAGACTCAAAGTTATGATTTCTGTCGCCAGTAGTCGTCGTGTTGCTTCTAAGTGTGCGTCGTAAATAAACAATCAATATCTTCAAAAACAGGTGCTTTTTTTAGCCTCCGGTATCAAATGAATGTTACAAAACTTGAAGCGCATAATGTATAAGGAAAAGATTGAATCCCCACCCAGTTTTTAGGATGTTTTATATCCCTATATTTAAATAAAAACGCAAACGATATTTTTTTAAAGAAGTGTTGGGTTCCTTGAGTTACATTTGTTAGAAAAGCAATGTTTAAATAAAAGTTGATACTTGACTTATTCAGATAAAACTCTGATTGCGAAACTCTCTCAATATAGAAACAGATTTCGAAAGCCTATAAAATTATTTTACTGCACTCATCAGTCCTTGTCGCCGGTGTTGTGCTATGAAGTGAAACAAACTTTCCTGACTGAACCATTTTTCCTGGCGATTCTGACGCGAATGGCTTAGAAATATCATAAATTTCAACTTTCATACGTGAAAGACCTCTAATTTCTGATCGAATTTTGGGTAACTGTTTCAGTCTTAAAGTTTCGAGAATATCCTTAAGGAATAAGACTATTTTGTTTTTCGGAATACTTCAAAAGAAAAGTGTTTTAGATAGTGTAACATTTGTGTTTCGATGTCTGAGTTTAGTTTTGTCCACTTGGAATAAAGAATTATATATCAGTCACTTATTTTGACAAAAGTAATTTTATATTAAATTCAGAATATTTAAAAAAATCTCGTTTTAATAACTTTAAAAAATATTTAAAGGCTTATTAGTGATAACATTATTAATTGATAAATTAGTATAATTTTCAGGATGGTTAGTATAATTGTTTTTCATTCTTAAGGTGTATAATTATTGTAAAGGTGTACCAACCTATTTAGCACAACACACATTGTTTATATTATGTATATAATATTCAACAAACACCTTTATGGAGCAAAAGAGTTAAAAAAAATAACTAAAAATTGAAGAAAAAAAATCTCTTCGGTCAGTACGAGATTAAACGAATCCTAAATTTACAATACAATAGTTTATCATCTTAAATTACAAAATTATAAGATTTTTTTCAATCCAGATGAAAATGTTGAACTAAAAACTAAAGTTTTGTGAACGACCATAAGTTAGATAGAGGTTGGAATTATTTGAAACTCTCACCTACTTGTTCAAGTCTGAGCGAATTTATTATTTGGCATACTAATATCCGCTCAGTCTTGGAGATTCTTCTAAACAGTCCGTCAGCTAAGGATGAAGTTTGCATACATCAATTACGACTATTCCCTATTAATCACTATCCTCTAACCTCTATCTTCCAACTTCTTATTTCTAACTTTTCAACCTTCTCTACATTATGTTTGGTTTTGCTAAAATATATTTTTCTTCCACTTAGTTGGATTAAGTTTCTTTAGTTCATTAAATTTCCGTCGATGACATTTTATTTGGTTGAGTTGAGATTAGATTTTATGCAACTCAATATATAAGGTTTGGTTTGATTTCATTTGATTAACGTCGCACTAGAAGCAACACGAGGACTATTGGCGATGGAACTCGTAATTTTGAACCTCAGTCGAGTGACGATGACGACACCTGAGCCGGAACCCTCTCTGTGAGAGACAGTTTGTGTACCAAATGTTACTTTTTATCGCAAGAGTGTCCATAGTGTGACTCGCGAACATGTGCAGCTCTTATGCAAATGAAGTATTTGTATAAAGTGAGCAAAAACTGCGCAATATCCAAAAGTAATTAATTTATATCTTATTTTTCCTGTTAATTAAAAAACTTAATAATGTTGTTTAAAAACAAACAAAATAAAAATATTGCACTGATTCTATCAAACAATTTTGTAAGGAAAATTTTTAAAAGTTAGATTTGCTTATGGATGTTATACGAATGTTGTCCATCTTAGCAGTTAGTTACCGAAATTCGGTTGATTACTTGTTGGGACATTTCGCACAAGCTTAGTTAAATGTTGATCAATTAAACCAGACATGTGCTTATTTTTAATAAAGTTAAGTGTTGAATACAAATGCTCGTGACAATGCAAAAAGTATCAAAGATTGAGATTAGTTTCAGATCACTCTCTATGGTTTTAGGATATTTTTGATCCTGGTCCTGTTTTCAGAGCTCAATAGTTGAACTGCCATTTTGTTTTGGAAACATTGTTTTGGGGAAACATTCGAAAACGTGTCATTTTGGGAGAAAATGAAGTACACTCGGAAGAAATGTTACTATTTTCATTCGGCAAACTAAATGTTGCTCTTTCAAATTTTACTTTCCGAAGTGTGGCGTCCAAAATCACTGCAACTTGCCACTCTTGTTCTAAGTATATGTTTTGCATCTACAAAATGGTGCTTTGACAGTCCATACAATTTTTTAAAGGTATGATGGATTTCTGAGTCAGGTATTTAATTATATTGAATGAATTAATACTCAACATGTAATAGTTCTAGTTGTTTTTAGGGCGATTTTTTTTGCAACAAGCTTACTGTTCTTCAGCTGCAAAAGTACTAATTTACTGATTAAGCTACCATTCTCTTAGAAGGAAGTTCGGCAAAATTTATTAAATTTTTTTTAAATAAGTAAATGAAAATTTTAATTTTTAAAAAATACTTCTGATAGTAAATTAATATTTTATAAGTATTGGTACAAAAATCCAACAGAGGCTTATCATCAAAATATTTTAGAACAACTTGGAGAATTAAAAACAAACCATTTTAAATGAAATCCATAACTTGTTTATCTATTTCTATTTGTGGAAAAATAAAACATTTTACTAAACATGAAAACTTAAGATTTAAATTTAATTCAATTCATCCAGTATTTTACAAGCATTAATCAAATCAAATATACCTGATTAGTTAAATAATTATATATGTATATAATACCCATTGCCATATGTACAATCCATTTTCATAACTAAATTATACAAAGGAATGTCATAGAGTCATCGATTAAATGTTCTCAAAGCATATACCGCACCAATGACTGATCAGATTCATATTAAATCAAAATATAATGCACTAAATTCATCAAAGCAAATTAATTTCCCCGTAGACCCGAGAAATTACTATGCTATTTGCCCTTGCCATCTATTAGATTCAAAGTTCAGCGTCTATCAAAGCTAACCATTACGTTTTACCCAAACTGCGTCAACGACAATTGAGTGATCAAAATATTAATATTTAATGCATCTTAATGACAAAGGTTCATAATGTGACGCATTTCAAGGGATAAAAATTATAAATATAAAAAAAAGACTGTAATTTTGCTTTAATGACAATATATTTAAATCGGATTTTTACAATTGTATGTACTACTGAAATTAAGCATTATTGTAATGAAGTAAATCTACAACGAAATAATAAATAAAATTCAATTGTTATGAAATAAAACACGTTTATGAAATATACTAATGAAAATATTTGTCAAGAACATTTCTAACGCACAATATCTTGACAAGATTTTTTTTCTTAGTAGTTATATAAAAGATATCATGCATTTACATGCTGTGGCCTTACTTAAAACTGCTTGCAACATTCTCAACATGCCATGAAGCGGCACGTTAGAACAACTTATTTCTGCATGCGTACAGGTATGCAAATTGCAAGTGTGGCCCAACTGTCGTGTTGGTATTTATACAACGTACAATCGTCAGAAGAGCACAGTAGAAGAGGATAAAATTTAGTTTGCTTTGGTGATCTGACTACTGTCCTCCACCAGCTATCCAATTTAATATCCCTCCCCGACCTGTCCGGATTTTCTTCTCTCCGTCGACGACCCAGAATTGCTGATATCATCCTGGATGAGAAGAAGACATCTCGAACCAGTTGATTCATTGTTCTCGCTTTGCAACTAACCAGAGTTTTCTGTGGTCGTTTGATGGATGCTCGAATCTTGCTTGCGTTGATGTCTACGAGCTACTCGTCAGATGTTCTTTACCACTGTGTTCCATACTAGCTTAACAACTTTCTGATATGAATTGTATCTCTTCAGTTATTCATTAGCTATTAATTTTGTAAATATTTCAACACACCTCATTTCTGATTTTTGGTTAAATTTGAACGAGTGATATTCTTATACACAATACTATATTGAACGACAAAAGTTAATATTTTAAAATATTAAATTATCCTGAATGTTTCGCAACTACTAGTTTGGGTAATTTGAAGTGAGGTATATGCTTGCACATCTCTTATCACCTCTTCACATTACAGAAGGAAGTTGTTGGGAACGAGATTAAATGTAAAGTTTAACTTCCCTTTCTTGGCAACTGTAGTAATGGAAAAAACCTCTGTCAATAAAGATCAATTCAGTCTAATTTTATACTTGCAAAACTGTAATAGAAGTATTACAATCTGAAACTCTTGTGACGTAGGACTATTCTCGGTTTTCTCTTCACTAACGCTTAGGACATTTTGTTCTTTGATTTGCATGAAATTACAGGTCCCTGGTAACTTAATGAAACGTGATTAAGAAAATTAAATGAAGTTAAGAAGAGTAATGAATTAAATTAGATATAATGATATATAAGCTAATAAAACTGAATAGAATATGAAGGTAGGTGAATGATAACGACTGCTTGATAAACGTTTGTAAATTGGAGTGTGATTAAATGCTTGATGTAAAATTGATTGGAAGTGATTTCTGGTTAGAATAATAGGAATCGAATCTACAATTTTCATGAAGTATCTCAATCGGCGCAAGTGAATTGGTAAGCTAAGAATTTACTGCTTAATTAAAAGCTAGGATTAAATTGTGTTAAGATGGATTCGAAAGAGCAATCTTACATATTCTGTGAAGATAGTTAATAACTGTGAACTTTTTAGTTACTTCTCTTCAATTGGATTTGTGATCTCATTTGACTATATAAGTCATAAAATCCAATTAAATAGAGTTAAATAATGAAGGTCAGCCGTATTTACCTTATATAACGGGTTGGATGTTGGATGACTACGACAATAATTTCTATAGTTACTCGCTAATTGTAAATCGTATTCGTTTTTTAAAGAGGCTTAAAGTTATATTAACACAAATGAAACAAACATATAAGTTTAAGGGCGTTCATATATTTGAAAAAAAGTAAATTTTCTTATGAGATGATTTAGGTCATAAAGTATGCTTAATTTGTGATATTTAAGATAGTTTTATAAGTGATATTTCAATCAAGTGCTAAGAACAGTTATCCAGGTGAAGTCAGTCTTATGGTTTTGCAGCTGTGACACGCAAACAAAATGATGCCTCTCACATTCCGACAAAGAATAAAACGCAGCTGTGTCCTTATGATATACTAGACGACATTCTTGAGACACATAAACTGCGAAGTTAAAGTCACAAGTAAGATTTGATATTGAAATCAGAACTTCTCTGAACTCAAACATACCAGTATCCAAGTCTCTATCACTGCAGATGTTATTTCCACCCACAATTGGGTCATCTAGAGGCCAATATCTAAAATTATTATTGTATCCCATCAATATAAAAAACATTGTGTCGCGCGGGTTTTGGAGAGGAGTCACCAAATTCATGCCACACAGAAATTTCGAGGTGGGGGAAAAGAAACGATTGATAGCGTTCACAAAAAACGAAAGCACTCATATCAGAATTCAACATCTCTTCAATAGTGCTACTTTGTTTTACAAATGCTAGATGCAATAATCAATCTTTTTTAGTTGTATATTTCATCAATGTTTCAAAATTAATTTAGAAATAAATCGTTGAAGAAAGCGTATAAAGTATCCATTTATTTAAATCAACCTGATTAACCAAAGCAGTTACTTCTCAAGCGAAACTCCATTGAAGTTTACGTTCATCTATTGCACTTGTCTAAGAGATTCAAGTATGTGGCAGATAACTACGTAGTTTATCTGTTCAACCAAATATTTGTAGCTCTCATTTTCATTATCCTGAACTGCGTGGCTTAGAGATTTCAGACAATTACAATTTGCTTTGACTAGATCCAGAAGAACCAAAATCATGGACTTTCTTTGAGGGAAGGAATCAAGATTCTTTTTCTTGTACCTATTGTACGAGGAGATTCAAAAGACCCGTATTCAGTGCTTGTTGTGTTCTGGCATTACCAATGGCTGTTACCATATTAAACGGCCACAAAAGAGATTCTATCAATGATTCATGGATTAGATTTTCATTTTATCTATTGTCGCCATGGTCGAATTTTCGCCATTGATTAGACTTTATATTCATTATAATAAATCTAGCCATGTAACAACAATGGCTGCTCTGGTAAATCCGTACCAAAGAAGTCGAGTAAGTGAGTGAAGGTAGAGTTTGTGGTAGACTTATCTGACTTTAGCACTATTGGCGCAAAGACCAGATAAGATATTGCTGCACCAAACAAGGTGTAACCGTGATTTAGACATTAAAAAACCGAAAAAAAAACGGAAACAATCCGTTGACAAGAAAATAGAATAAGATCTAAAGGGTATCCCGGAACTCGTCAGGTTTGTTTTCTTTCACAGACAATTAACCCCATAGAAAAGCAAAAAAATCACTAGGGTATCTCGAGGTTCATGATTCCCATACCTACGTGGAAATATCTTTCTCATTCCTGTTACACAATTTACAATGTCTTACGCGAATATTTTTAAAACCCTCATACACCCCGGGGAACTCTGTTCTATATTGTTAATTACATATAGCGGTTTATTAAAACGATTTACATGAAAAATTAAAACTTAATCGCTCTTGTAGACTTTTGTGACGTAGTCTTACGTACTCATTCGAAATACAAGTCGATATCTTAAGGTTTTAAATTACTAAGAAATCATCAAGATATTTGGATGTTGTAAATTATAGCAATTAATATTGTTATGTTTAGTTTCAGGAAGCCGTATAGATTGAAATCACCGTAATATCGGAAATTTTTAATTATTAACCAGGGAAATCGTAACAGTTTAATAATCGAGACGTAGAAGCTTAAATTTATGTATTAGTCTTAAGACTTACCTACATAGTCACCATCCAGAGTCACGTTTCTCGACCTTTTGAAGGTCATCATTGTAGAACTCATCAGATTGTACTTTTAACTTCTCCTTACAGCGGGCTACTTCAACCAACTACTTCCTTTTATAGGTGTAACAATTTTCAGATAATAGTATACTACTTTTTATAAATCAACTTTAATAGATGTACCTTACAACATTATACACATAAGGATCAATTAATAAGCAGAATAAATTTTACCCAGACATCTCGTTTATTTTCTCAGTAATACTTAAAACTTAACGTCATCACTTTGTAATTACTTGATTAAAAAGGTAAGTAGTAACAATTAACCGGAATAATGTTTTGAGAAAAAAAGAAAATAATTCATTAATTACGAGAGCAATTCAGTAAACATACCATTTATTAAGAAGAGTAAAGCAAGCTTAAAAAAATCATATAGTTTCTAAATACAAAAACACTAATAATAGTAAAGGCTGAGAAAACTCAACTTTAAAACTAAGTATCAGAATTTATCATGTGTTTTCAATTTTTATAATTTCCGTAATCGATTAATTTTACTAACAGTTTAGAAATTCCTAAGTGTAACATGGTTTGATCTGGACCTTCATTTATTAATTAATAAATGAGTTTTTTGATCATTTATTCAACTTATTTCGAGCAATTAGTAAGCTATTTTTCAAATTGCGAATAAAAATATTACTCGTACCTGAAATTTTTTTAATCTTTTCTGTATTGCTCATTTCTTTCCAGCATAATTTAAAATCTTGAAAACTGTTCCTTACCAAATATGAAAAAGCTAATTATTGTAATAAATTAGCAACTTGGGTATCAGCTTTTTTAAAAAATAAATAGCTCATTTTTTATGAATTATGTATATTTTAAGAGCAGAACAAGATTGAGAAAATCTTTTCGCATCCCAATAATTCAACAAGCTTCATTAATATTAATAATGATGGCGTCAGTATAGACCATCGGAAAGTAATTTCAATACTTTGAGAAGTAAATTAGTTACGGAATCTAATTAAGTATTTATGCGAAATTAATGCCACTGATGAGAAAAATATTGCGCAATGCATTATTATTCTGAATGAATATAGCTCAATTTAAAAACATATTATCAATGAATATGTAACAAAATTTAAGATCCATATGCATAAAGAAGAACAACAAAATTTGCTCCCTTGTTAATAGTTTTGCTTCATTATATCCAAGACCCTGCATATATAATGAATAATAATTCTTCCTCATGACCCTAATTTATAAAATTATTCTTCAAAAACAGAATAATCAAGGGTTGAACATTAAATTTTCCCCAAATATGTTATGGTCAATAACAAGTACACTATTTAATTAAATCTAAAGTGCTAAAAATCTAAGGTCACGCTAGATCAGCAATTCCCAAAGAGATTGGTACCACCCACCAATGGGGGCTGATTACTAACTGCCACCCATTTGGGCCACATTCCAATAACACGATGAAAATCTTAATACTTAAAATCATCGACATACATGTTTCAACTAATAGCTCTAAGTATCTTTTAAATAAAATCGTTCCATATTCAAAGCAGGCATTGATACATTAAACATTACGAACCTGAGATAATGGTTTTCTGCTTCACGACAAATTTGTTGGTTTGAAGAGAAACTTGGCGATTTTGGAGACAAAATGGAGTTCCTCAAAAGAGTGCAATATTGGCAAAATCTCGACTGGGAAGAAGGTACGGACTTTTTTGAATTTTCCATTTGATGTTACACCTGGCCAAAACGATTAAATATAGAGGGATGCAAAGCAGCAGCAAATCGATAGGAGATCGGATTGGAAGCGATCGACACTGGCTGGATGGATTTACTGAAAAATTGTCAGTAGCGGGGCCTGCTGCCGAGAAGCAGTCAATCTGCCGGGACATTCGGAGCCAGCCTTGGAAGTGCTAAGTATTACTGCGGAGATTTGTCCCTAGTGCGAACTGATAAGCTTGTGAGGTGAACGTTAATAAGTGCTATGACTGTTATTAATTACATGTGTGTATTTGTTCCTCTTGTTTCGCTAATCTGTACAAATGCTGTGTTACTTGTTTGAGTGAGTGTGTAAAAGTGAAGGTTATTTGAGAAAGAGCCAGTTGTGGCTAAGCTGCGCCAAACAAGATGAAACTATGATCTAGATGTGTGGGAAAAAGATTGATAAAAGACAAAAATAGGTTGACGAGAAGGAGAGGCGAAAATAGAGAAGGATCGCTAGAGTAACTCGGTTGTGCGTCATCCGTGTTTACCAAAGATAGTAAGCCCCATGGGAAAGAAAAAGATCACTTGGGTGTCTCGAGGTCATGATGCCCGTGCTTACCTAAAGAAGGCAAATCCCTGAGGGTCCCTAATATATTCCCCAAGGACAGGGTGCTCGTCTAAGCCCCCGGACGCTGAGTACCTATTTTAGTCCCCTCTTACGACATGCAAGAGCTACAATGGGACTATTCTGTCATACCCGGTCACCAAACGGATCATTTCTTGTTTCAGCAGTTAATCTGTCTAAGCTTTCCTACCTGTGTTCTTTCTGCACTAAATATTTATAAATAAAGTGACATTTGGTATTACCCTCCATGTTGGATTGATTTTACTCGTACATCCATTCAAGATTAATTTTTGTCACAATAGATTTGTTTTTAATACCTGATTAATAACAAATGTAGTTCTCTACGATGAAAACCACAGTGTGTATGCATATGCATATGTTTTCTCTCTCGATCTCAATGAAGTATATATATATATATACGCCACCACGAATTTCCGAGTGCTATATTAAAATCCAAAGATGTTTCCTACTTATCTACTCAAAGATGGACTATTGCATTTTACTGCAGGGAATAAAATGCATTAGAAAGAGAAAAGATATGTTCTTTTTCTGGCTTTAGGGAGTATTTTTAAATATTTACTAAGCAATCTGAAGACTCACAAACATATCATTGATTTCACGAACTAATTCTGTGTTATTCTTTCTTCCTTGCTTTTCTTTCATTTTCTTTTTCTTTCTTAAAAGAAGGAAGTGAGCAAATATATTTTTTCTGAGATGGATAAGGTAGGCCAAAAAAGTTAGAGACTTAAGCACTAAAGCAATACTAGAGTTATTCACGGCAAACTTCGTAATTTCGAACCGTGGTCAAACGAAGAAGATTACTCTCAAATCTTCTTACGTCATTCCTTTAATCTCCACACCATAGTCGGAAGGGATTTTGAGTCTCAATTCCTTTCGATGTGTAGCATTCCTAATCAGCTTACAGTCATGTGACTACGAAATTCGAAAGTGCAAGATATGTTGCTTTAGTATTGATCAAATTAAAAGTGCTTATTTGGGAAGTCTAAAATGCTCTTAAGCTTGAATGGGGAAAAAAATCTTGACTTTTAACTTTCATTAACAATTTATCAAATATTTAAATCCCTTATTACATTAATGGAAACAAATTACAAAAGTATTAAAAATTATCAAAACCAGAAATAAATAATACATATTTTGTGATTATTCATTGAAAGGGAGTCGTATTTTTGTTACTAAGAACATATAAATGAAAAATAAAATACTCTTTGCAAAGAGCAGAACAGCCACCTAAAGAGCTAATTCGTTTTTTAAAATAATTATTCAATTAAATATTGAAATTAAAGCACTCAATAAGATATTGAAGAGGACAATAATATTTTTAAACATTAAAACTAAAGCAAACTATAAATTAATGAATGTATTGAACTAAATGTAACTACACTATTTAACATTTTTTGCATTTGGTTGGCATATATGACTAATTAACTACTTTCGGGGAACAGAATTCAGTAGAAGAATCAGTTTTTTAATAACAGTAAATAAAAACACCTTAAAAATTTAAATAAGGCAAACATTTTGCAATTTTAGTATATACAGAGCTTAATATAAATTTTATTTGGAAAGAAACGGTGTTGAAGTCTTTCTCTTTCGTATAATATTTCACCAGTTTCCCTGAACAGAAACCAACTGAGTAACGTTAATTTTGTATGAAGTGGAGGCAAAATTATTTTACTCAACTCACTATTAGAATATTTTGTAAAGGTTTGATCCTTGATTTTGTGGAGGATATTTTTGTTTGTAAATTTGTCTTCTGTTCCATAAATACAAAAAACAGCACAATTTTGTGAAACCATCCTGAAAGCCAGTCAGTAGTACAACAACTTTTAAATCACAGAAAATGTGCAACTCGTGATATTTATATTTGACACCTTTGAATTGCAAAGCCATTTTTTGTAAGTTTCACCCATGTCCACTGCATAAACCAAAGGGACTTGTTATTAAGTAGTAGCACTGCTTTCAAAATCAGGAAATTTTTTTTGTATCTTTATCTAGTAGCTTCTGTTGTCGCTGTCTAGAACCTGATAGTTCTGCTTGCTGTTTAGAAAGTTTCAAATCACAGAACAAATCTTTTAACCTCTTCTGTTCTACCGTAGGTGTGTGGCGATATGACGCGAGATTGTGGAACATATGTTTCAACATTTCTTTTTTTCACTTACGCCCGATACCTTTTTCTTTCACGTTACAAGCAAAAACAGATGAACCTTCTTTATGAGGCGCCGATTTAAGTACCAAGGGTACATCAGGATATTTGTTCTTATGTTTCGTTTCATTTGATTGCTCTATAATATTCGTAAGGCGAAATTGGCAACTATTAATATGATCTTTTTGCTCGCTCCAAGCCATTGGAACGGCTATTGTCGTATTTTTGCGGTTTCCTTTCATTCATTCAGTAAATATAGTTGTACAAGTTATTTTTTTATCCATATGACCAAGAGCACTGTCATAAATACAATTTTTCGCTGATTCGGAGAACGACTTTCTTTGTGCTTTTGGAGTAAACACATAATCAAGGTAAGAGTTATTTGGAAGGCTTATGCAACCACAATATTTAGTGAATGCCATTCCGTTACTTTGCTATTTCAAGCAAGAAATGCTTCAGATTTTCATTAAACCATGCAAGACTGATAAACTAATACTGAAGAACAAAATTAGCAAAACAATTAAATGAATGAACAAAATGCCATACATGGTTCAACAATGATTGATAAATTGCTCTACTGCTTGTTTCTTTTCCCAAGCATAATACTGTGATAGCAATTTGAAGATCATTAATATAAAGTTTCTCAATTGTCTAATACTTCGAAATGAAAATTAAAATTTTTATAGTTATTGATTTCATAATTACCTTATAAGGGTATTACAGATTCTACGCTGAAAATATTCACAAAAAAAAACTTTGTTTCAAATGAGACGTAATTGGTTTTTGAGTAGTTATTGCTGTCGTAAAATTAATAGATTTTTTTCTATCTGTTTTATTTCAATCCAATAAAAAAATTAAGCGAAACTTATTGTGATATGTTGTAAAACTAATTTCGTTATTGAGTAATACTAATTTCCTTGTTCCTAGTGAAAGCAAGCATCAAGCATAAACTCAAAAAATTTTAGGATTTAATTTCGAAATGTATTCGAGTGACCATTTTGTACTTAACTTTAAATAATAGCCTCTACATTGTCTAATATGATAAAAAAAAATATCGAGAACAGAAATACGTACAGTAGAGAATTATCAACAGCAGAAATAATAGGTACAATAAATGCAGTCTCCACGTTAAAAAATTGCTCAAATGAGGAAAGGGGGGAAAGTGGGTGTGAGTGGTAGTGAAGTTTAGTGGCGCAAGAGCCAGATGTGGCCAAACTGCGCCAAACAAGGTAAATCTGTGATCTAGACTTTAAAACTATAAAAATAGATTTGTTGACAAAAAGTGTCAAGTGATAAGGTAAAGTTTATTGGCGCAAGAGCCAGATATGGCTATGTTACGCCAAACAAGATTTAACTGTGGTCTAGACGTGAAAAAAAAATGGAAGAAAAGACACAAATTGGTTGACAAGAAGGAGGGTCGAAAATAGAGAAGGATCGCTAGGGTATCACGGGGGTGCGTCACTCGTGTTTATCAAAGACAGTAAACCCCATAGGAAAGGAAAAAGATCACTAGGGTGTCTCGGAGTCATGATGCCCGTACTTACCTGAAGAAGGCAAGTCCCTGAGGTCCCGTGAGGGGTCAACCCCAGGGGCAGGGTGGCCGGCTATACTCCCTGACGCTGGGTAAACATTTTAGTCCCCCTCTTACGACATGCGTGAGCTACAGTGGGACTATTGTGTCATTCCCGGTCACTTGGAATTTATGAAAGTTTTTGTCATAATAGAAACAATAGAAAAGATTTTTGCATAATTCTTATACATTTCAAAGTTCTGTAATATTAAGTGAAGTATACTGTATTTCACTGGATTTTCACGTGACCACTGAGAAAGAGGTGTCTAGTAATCATGGGCTACTAAATGAAACCACCTATAGTGCCAGTTGATGGAAAACTGCAGAGTTAGCATTTCTGTCTCGAAAATGGAACAATACAGGGGAAAAAGTGATTTACAAAGTTGTAGAGTATCATCGATTTTGGACGAAAAGACACCTTGTGAATTCTTGCTTAATTCAAGTCATAAAAATTGATATTCCCTCACCAGGAAAATTGCTTTTGTTTAATTATGAGCATTTTGGGCTTATGTCAATTTCTTGACCTGACGCTAAATAGCAGCCTAGTTGCGCAAAGATAGTATTCTTATAACTTGTCGCAGTTGGCACACTAAACGAGCCGTGGTCATTCAAATCGCCAAATGTCGAATTCATACTCAGATTATTCAGAGTGTTATTTAAATGTTATAAAGGGTTAGTTTATTTCTTCCTCCTAACAAAAGGTAAAGGAAATTATAAATAAAAAGATTAAGATCTCTATAAAATATTATTCTAAATTAAATATACCTTGCCCCTATCAAAAAAATAAACTTTGAAGTTATTTAATTTGAAATAATTTTGAAAGTATAATATGTTATTCTCGCAACACAATGGTACATCCAGGAATACAGATTTTAAAATTAGAAGTCATTGTTACACAGTATTTTTTCTAACGATAAACTAATTCCAATTCAGTAAAGATTCGAACATTTTAGTTGAGTTTATACGTGAAGTGCTTTGCGACGGAAAAAGTAATTCATTATATGTAAAAGCTTATGTGGTAATGTAAGCAGATCATTTAAAGGAAACTAAAGAAAAATAAGGAATAAAACATTTTTTTTTTGCTTCTACTTTAAATATTTTGCATAGTACCCGATTTTTCATTTACCTTCGGGATTTAAAAACAAAATAAAGATTTTGTTTGATAAAAGTTAATCTTTTCCATTCTCCTCATACAGAGTGAAAATTCAAATAGATACATTATTCACTTAAAAAAAAAGTCGTGAACTAAATTTAAATTCGTTTGAAAACTTCAAAATTCTTGTAAACTGCAAAATAATACTGAGGTAGGTATAACCAAAACTAAAAGTCTTTTCTTTATAAAGTTCCAAAGTATTTTCTCTGATTTTTTTCTTAAAAAAATTCCAATTTAATTTATAACACTTGTATAAATTTTTTTCTCCGCGTTTTCGGAATACTCTCATAGACAAAAAAAATTAGCGCACCAAGAAATAATTGCTGGATCGTAACGAAACTTGGCATGAAAGTACATGTCGGAAAGATATGCAAATGATTAGAAATGCAGTGTGACTGCGCATTACGTATAACCGGTAGATGGCATTTAACGACGTTCTCCGTGAAGTATAAAACAGGTAACCAAAGCTTGTTTGAGTGTGCTGAATCGTTTACAAAGGAAGAACTGAGGGGGACATGCCATTATGCCGTTTTCGAAGACAATATGAGCTGCTGCCGTAGTTTGGGGGAGAACATCGCATGATGGAATGTAGTGTTCAACTGGCAGTAGCTCATCAATAGGGCCATCTGATTGAGTGGAGAGGTTGGGACATTGATGTCGAGGGATGTCATTTTACTTAAGAAGTACTAGGGCTCGGGAGGAGACACCTCGACAGACCAGTCGTGAGAGGCTACGCCACATCATAAGAAATGCTAAGTAGCCAACATGCAAGTTCATCGGCGCCAGGGTACAGGCACCCTTCATGGCCCCAGTCTCTCAAACCATAAAGAGCGCCTGACGCTGATGACATTTGGGATCGCGGCCCCATTAGCGTAAGGCCCTTATGGCACACCATCGACGCCTCCGTTTGGAGTGGTGCAACGCACTGCAGGAAACCGGACTAGTTAAATGGAACCAGGTCGTCGTTCGCTGAATCAATTCACACTCAGCAGTGTGACAATCGTGTTTGTGTGGAGCACCGCAGAACACCTCAATCCTTCCAGCAATACGTAACCAACGCAAATAACAT
>BMAW01083035.1:0-17635 GCA_019974015.1 Nephila pilipes | reverse complement strand
CATAATTTGTATGCCTAAACAAATATACTAGAGTAGTTTAATGCACAGAAGAAGACGATCCTATGGCATATTTAAATTATTCCTATTTGCAGAAGCTGTATGTCCCCAGCAGACCACCACTGAATGAGGAAATGTAAGAAATAAATAAACAATGACATAAATTTAAAATGACATAAAAACTTGATCAACGCTAACGTATTAAATTTTCTGTAGAGCTTGGCGATTCCCCATATCTAACGATAATCATGATTCAGCAGCCATTCGTAGACTAAGCAGTTAGCACCACGCATGTAAGGAGTTGTATAATCTCTTCAGAGATGGACACGCACAGCGAAGAATGGAGCGCTTTCTGTTAGGTCCACAACATCACAATGAGATCTCAAGGGATGACGCAGAATTTTGGAATCATGACCAGAGAATTTGATTAGTGTCAGCATTATAATCGTTCATTCCATTTTTATTAAGGATCTGGATTTCAAGATTATCACAAAGAAGTCTACACCAAAGCTGCTAGCGATTGAGCAGAAGCAACTTTATTTGAAGTTTTCCCGGGACATGTTGGATAGTGCGAACAGTAATCCAAACTACTTTAATTTTGATTGGCTTTCTAATATTCTTCCCCATAATCGACCCTATATTTTCTATTTAATTTTAAGGAAATCAGAAGAAGAATCTAAATTCTTACTCAGAGAGATAGTTATTTCTTTCCATATGGCTTTTTTACTACTGTGTAGCTAGAGAAATCATCCAAAACAATTACTTAAAACTTGCGATCTATTGAAATAAATAGAATGTATTTTATTCTATTCAATAGATCTATTTCTCAGGTTTCCAACAGTCTATAACCCATAGTCATCTATTGAGGGATGAAGGAAACACTCAGAAGAGGCTATACCGGCTCATCCACTGGCTGGAACCTACTAATGATTTTGAAGTGCGCGGCCAGCTGCCGACCGGCTTTGTAATCCAATAGGTTGATGTAAAGATATTGACGTAAAAATGTTGCTCTTAAAAGGAATAGTCAGATTATTGAGATAATTGAAACAGTCAGGTTGTTGAGATAAGTAACATCAACAACCAGAAAGTTTTAAGAATTGCGTGTTGGTATGACAAAATTTATTGGCCAAAATAGAAAATTATTACAACTCTTCTTAGGACGTTATTTTCAATGCATTCTGCTACATTAATGGCATTGAGTTGAAGAAGAGCTTAACAGTGTCTTAACTCATTTTATGCAGATTGAACTTTGATCTGTATCTATAGAAAATTTTAAGGCATAGGCGGAGTCTAAACTGAACGGCCTATAGCCGTTCAGTTAAGACTCCACTAGACAAGAAGTTATTGGCGATAAGTTTAGCGATGCTGATGGTCACGGGTTATAGGTGCATTGGTGCGAGGCAAGCTCTTGAGGTGGAAGATGTATGAACACGGGAGTTGTCAGGAGCCATCTCTGTAATAGTTCTCGCAGAAGCAATCCAGAAGAATGCAGCCATTGGCTAATTGTATTGGCATTTACTGGATAATGTAGAGAGGGCATCACTGTTTGCACAATGTCCAGAATCGGGGAATTTGGAGTGATATGCCGATTCGGGGGATTTGAGAGAGAATGTTCTTATCTCCAGTGATTAATAATGAGTTTTATCTTATTCTTACGTATCTTCAATTCAAGTCTAGTACTGATTAACTGTTTAATTAGAAAGAACATTGGTAGCAGAATTAAATAATGAAGTAATCATTTATCTAGTGATTTTTTTGCTGAATAATGTTTGAAATATGAATCATAGCAAGGAATCCTTACATACACATAACTTTTGTTTATTTAATTTATTTTAATCTAATACTTCAATTATTTTTTATTACTTATAAAACATTTATTAAGTATTGAAAATCTTACATAAAAATGCAGAATGTTTCTAGTTTAATTTAATGAGATATATTTGCTAGTTATAAGCTATCATGTATTCAAACACATTTTCGGCTATTTTTCATTAATTGTCTAATATAGAAGTACCGAACTCGTTGCTTCAAAATTTTCTTAACGAATAATACTAATTTCTAGTTATATAATGCACATGTGGCTATAAAAGAATGAAATTTCAATTCATCTTAGAAAAATCATTTATTCTAAGATAATGCTATTTTTAATTCACTTCATGATCACAATTGTAAGAAGCCTTATCGTCTGTAAAAATTTCTAAATTAATTGTCATTCAAAATGTTCAAGAAAATAACAGTTTTCAAAAGTATACATTTTAGTATTTTAAAACGAATTTATTTACTTTATATTTATTCATCTATTAGAATTTATATATTAAACGGCATTTTAGTTTAGTTTTTATTAACGCGCACTAGAAGCAACGCGAGGGCTATTGGCGACGGACTTCGTAATTTTGAACCACGGCCAAGTGACGAGGACGACACCTGAGCTGCCCCCCTCCTAATATCCACACCCCATCACCGGAGTAAGACACAAAGTATCTGTAAGACAATAAGTATTTGTCGGGGACTTTGTGCTCCGACAGATTTAACGTGCATCAGTCCCGGCAACACGGCGGGTCTTTGGCGGCTAAGAATCGCAACCCGCGACTGAACGAAAACTGCCGGCCACGAATGCGAAACCATGACCACTAGGCTACCGCGGCCCATTACATTAAACGGTAATCACAGTAAATAGGGAATATTTCACAAAGTTTCTTTTTTCAATGCTGGCGGGCTGATATCAGTCGAACTAAATATATTGTTCCATGGTCGGCCATCTTTCAAATGCAAGGAATGTCCAGCAAGAAATGTCCGCACTATTAAGAATGCCAAGTGAGATAATTCCTTGGAAATTCCAAATTTATACTGAGAATCTCTAGAATCTTTTTCTGAGAATCTCTCTAATCTTCTTTATTCATTTTCGGATATTAAAGGGACAATAAAGGAATTATCGCTTAAAATATTTCACTCAGAATGGAAAGTATAGTAATAACCCTACAGTATTCGACGCATTAAAGGAAATAATTGTTTCAGAGATCGCATTCTTTCATTTTATTAGATATTCCCATTGGTATCCGGTAACATCATTTTCGTTTTGCGCGAAGAGAATTAAATAATATATTGCGGGGATAATGGCTATTTATTTCAGAATCGTTGGCATCATTAATATTTATTCGTCCACATTACGAGAAAACGAATGATCCGTTAGGAATTCATGCTGTCAGAAGTATTTTTACAAATGTGAAAATATATAATCTTAACAATACCCATTACCTTAGCGAATAAGCCCCTTACAAATTTAATTTTATTTTCTCTTCCACCCATATAAATACACCCTTTTTTCCTTTATTTTGATCTATAGATTACATTATGTTCCGTGTGTTTGGATCAGTTTGTATGATTATTATTATCTGTATTTTACGCATATGTTTATATTCAATTTCTTTTATTTTCATTGATATGTATTTTGCATAAAATAATGTCACACACATTGTCATGTCACACACCAATACCATTTATCTGCATTTATCTTATATTTAGATCAATTGTATTTTCATTATTAACTGTCGTTTATTATGTTTAGGAATATGTTTTATTTGTGTCTCCTCTTTATTAATACGTATTCTGTGTAAAATAATTATTTCTTATATGCTTCTTCCATGCCATCTACCAAGTATTTATCTTTAGCGCGATGGCAATTTCCTCGTTTTGTTTTGAGAGAGAACTGGGTTTGGTGGGAGACGCTATAAGTGTTCTGTGTTCGCCACACGAAGCTGTTGGCTGATGCTAAAATAAATTATTCTGTTCCTGTAACAAAGTTTGTTTAGTCTTGTGTCGACTATAGTGTGTTACTAATTTTATTTAATTCTCAACTATTACTCTATGTGTTTCTCTTGAAACTGTTAATTTTAATTGCTAAATTTTATTTTGTGATATAGCACTTTTTTTTAAAAATAAAATTGAGTTTGGAAGCATAACAATTTTTAAAAATTTTCTGCCAGTGCAAGTATAACTTAGAGATTTTATAAGATTTCTTAGGGTTTGAATCGATTATTAGTTAATTCATTTCCTAAATTTAAGACATTTTTCATTTGTATGATAGATGGAGTGTTATTGGAATTTTATTATATACTTAAAACGTAGAATTCTTATATTTTTTAACAGCTATTCAATACATATAATAAAATTATGTATGATTCGAGCTTATAACCCGTAGTTGAGAATATTTATTTTAAAAACCAGGAATTTCTATTCATTTTAAAAAACTATTTTCAAAAAGGCGATTGTTCTCATAGAAATTTTGAAATTGATTTAATATTCTCATCTTTTACATATCTTTTGTAAATATTCACTTTAGTGGTGAATACTATAAATATTATGGTATCATTTTATACTATAAATATTATACTACTTTACGAATATACGAAAGGTATATTATATTTACGAATACTATACTGTTATTAATATAATTATATGATTCTGCAATCCAACACAATATTATTGTTTTGATTTAATGTTCTGATTAATTTCCGTGGTACTTTTAAGAAGAATTTTTAAAAATAAAGTTTATTGTTGTAAGATTTCTTTTTTCCAATCTTAAAAATTGAATATATATATATATATATATATATATATATATATATATAGTTACGAACCTGCAATGACGCTTTCCCGCAATGTAATTTAAGACAAGAAAGAAAAGGAAAAGACCTGAAGAAGCTTTGACGGATACCAAGTAATGCTTAAGCAATAACTCCCCGATCCTGGCGAAAAACGTGGTGTCAAATTTAACGTCTTAGGAACAAACTTGGTGACTTTAGTGACAAAATAAAAATTGACGGAAATGCCAACATTTTCTCAAAACTCTTTTTTGACAGGAGATTTGGAGTTTTCTTGAATTTTCCATGTGACGTCACACCTGGCCAGAACAGTTATAAATAAGCAGAGATGCATAATTTGAGGAAATCTGCTGGAATCTGTTTGTGCATGTCTTTGAAGGGCAAAGCAACGCTTGGAGTTTTGTCCGCGGGGCCAACTAGTTAGCTGGAGAGCTGAATATTATTGAAAGCGCTATATATATATATATATATATATATATATATATATATATATATATATATATATATATTATTTCTAAATATTCTAAAAGTAATTAATTTTCAATTAATTCACGTTCAATAAATTTTGGAACTAATTTGATTCATATAAAAGAGAAAGAAACATCAAAGCGCCCGTAAACACACTGCATAGACACCGCAACTATAATTCCACATAAATCTTAAGACTTTCACATTTGCTTTACTATTTGATTAAAATTAGCAAATATATTGCTCATAATCTTTTGTTTGGGTTCTGTGTTAAGATCATAGCAGCAAATATTTCTAATTTGTAATCTGGGATGTTAAATTTTATATCTACATGTAATTCGTTCTTTGCTTTTGGAATATTAAGCGAACATAAATCAAGCTTCTTGACACAAAATTAGTAAATTTCTGCTTATTTTTCTAATTTTAAGAATTTCAAAAGACTCTTATGTGCTCATAAGCTTAGTTTTATTCTTAATTTGGTTCGAAAACTAATTAGTTTCTTCATTTTCCAAAGTTACAGCATAAGAATACACCCACACAGTTTTAAATGTATATGTGTGCACGTGTGCATGTGTGTAAGAGATAAAGATAGAGATGATTTAATTATCCGCAAAAAGAGAACAAAAAATTATTTTTTTCGTGTCACAACCCTCAATAAATATTACTCGTGTGTAAGCTGATTGAACACTTTTGAAAAGTATTACAGAATAAAAGATATATTTTGGGTTGAGAGAATACGTCGGTTCAAAAGAGAACTTTCAGGATTTCGAAATATTTTCTAGTAATTCTTGAATGATTTAAAACGGAATGGATCTATTTGTCAACTCTTCATGGTTTTAATATTATTCATCGAAACTATACAAGGAAATACATTTACGAGATAAAAACGTGAAAATATGTAGGACGATAAATGAAAAATTAGATATAATTCAATGTAACAAAAGAACTATGAATTATATAGTTGAAGTTAAGTATTTTCTTTGAATAATATTTTAGAGCAATAGATTTTATCTAAATCATTAACACAGAAAAAGATTATTAATTATAAGAATTTGCATCACACGTACACAAATTCTTTAAAAACTCTTCTTTACTTATAATTTTAAGAATAATATTTTGCTTGGTACAATTATTCGGGAATGCATTTGTTATTTTAAAAGGGAAATTTTTTTTCTATTTACAACTCATAACACAAGTTTCTTTTCCTTTTTTTTTTTTGAAAGAGAACGAAAATTGGTTTATGACTCTGTTTACCAAATATTACTCTTAAGACATTATTTCAGAAAACCAAATAAATTGAGAAAGAAAGTTAAAAAACTTTAATTATTAGATTAGTTACAATGGAATCCTCATAAAAGGAAGAACAGAGATAAAGTTGTATTTTTTAAAAGTAGCCGTTGGCATTTGGAAGTTTATGTTCAGTTCGCATGATTTTCGAAAGAAGATTATTCTCTTTGCATTTTAAAAGTACAATATTTCCTTTGAGGATAGTTCCCAAAAGTGGTTCGAAAAAAAATTCGATTTAAAGAAAGAGACAAGTTTGCTTACAAATCATATTTTAGAAGATTAAAATTCTTTATAAAGAACCAAAACTGCAAAAGAATTTTCCATTTTTGTGCTTACTTTGGGGGAAATATAATTCGTTTCCTGAAGGTTACTTATTTTCTTTTATTTCATTAAACACATTTGTGGTTTTTAAGAGACAAATGTTTCAGGACGCAATTTACTCTTCTTTCTCTCCCCCCCACGCAAAAAATTGATTAAGATTGTGTTTTATGATGAAGGCTTTCTTATTCCGAATAAAGATGTTTTTGATCCATTTTTTGATGCTGGTTTCGAATCCTTGTCAGCAAATAGCTTCTAAGTAAGTTACTTTTTAAGAATATATTCGACATTACTTTCCAGATCAGGCATTTTTAGGTCGGTAAAACAGAAGTTAATTTTAATAGTATAGGTTAGATCTTTATTAGGGAAGTATTTATGTTTATTTGGTAATGTAATTTAATATTTTGCGTGAAAAATAAATGATGTTATAAGTTATAATTTGAAACGTAGTTAAACAGAAATTTTAATAACATAAAATATCATGTTTACTAAATAATATAACCACATATGTCTTATTCGTATTCAGATATCTTTTGAAATATAACAGAATTCAATACTAAAAAAAACTATTCAAAATTTCCTATTTTTCCATGTTGTTTTTCAATCCGTATTGTAGAATTGATCAAAAATCATGCCATAACATTAACATTTAAATTTGTTCCATGACATATTTAATGTACATAAAATTCATTAAAATTTATCTTGAAAAACCTCAGGCAGGGTAGACGTTTTTAGTTATGGTTATCAATGTTTGCTTAGAGCTTTATCCTTACTTTTATTAAAAGGAACAGATTAAAGAAGAAACTAGGAAATATAAAGTGAGCCCCAAAATTGAGTATATAATTATAGGAACGGAGAGTATATTTTACGTAACAGGCTAAATTTTGCACGAAGAAAATCTGTTTTTTGATTCATACTATCTTGATCATCGTCGTGAAATATGTAAAGAAAAAAACTGTCTAATCAATTTTTCTTCTAAAAATGAATTAATGGGATTATTAGAAACCCTCCTCGTCTTGCCAATAAACCAAATACACATTTTTATTAATTCCGAAACAAATAACAGATCAACGTTCAGTTGCATATCTTTTCACCTGAATCACTGCTCGCAATGTTTTAGACATGGTTTCCAGTAGTATTTAGAATATTCCAAACAAAATTTAACCCACTCTACTTTCAAAATTTTCTCCAGAGCTTTCTCATTTGTTATTGCATATTTCTGGACGAAGTTATTCAATTGATCCCCTCAACATTCTCTGAGATTTACATCTGGAGATTGGGATGAAGTCGATAGCTACTGTTTGCAGTGGTACAAAAAATATAACTCGACTATCTTCGACTATATCTTTGACTATAAAAAATATAACTCGACTTGTATGTTTCGAGCCATTGCGTTATTAGAAGACACAATTTGATCCATGTCCTTCTTGATCTATATATTTTGCAAGTTTTCTTTAAAATGTCAAGGTATGCTATAATGATAAATATCTATCATCAATAAAGGTAAGATCTACTCTCCCCACTGCCATGAAATCCCAAACAATATCGAATCCCTCCATACATAATTGTCTTTAAGGTGTTTTCAGGGTCCAAAACTTTCCCAACTTCCAACGTAACACTTTATACCATTCATCTCTTTTATACAGACAGAATTTACTCTCTTTGGAGAACATGATAATGTTAAAGAATGATTTCAGTTTTGAAATAATATTGTTTGCGAAATAGCTATTTTTTCAATTGTTGGAACTAATGGACGGCATCCGCGTTGTTGACCTGTGACGTATTTCCTACATTATTTGACATCACAGCCATCTTAAAGTCCAATTAAGTAGTCAATAAGCTTAAAAATTCTTTTTAAGATATGTAAGAATAGGAAAAACAATTATATATCAATAAATATGCAAGATCGCTCTCTCTCGAATCACTCTTAACTCAATTAAGCCTAGTTTACGTTCTAATAATAAAATATTACCTTACCAAATCACTCTTTCCAATTCAAACCTTCTCGATTATAGTAGATTCGACACCTATTGTTATGATAATGCGTCATTTCCAACCACTATCAATATAAACAATTAATTACGATGATTCATTATAATCCCTATCTATCAGTTTGTCGTTATCCTGTATCTCCCTTCTCTTTCCTTTTAAATCTGTTTTACTTATAAATCACTGTTTTTAATTAAATTACCTACACTTATTATCCTCACCTAATACACCTAATAACTTTTCATTCTGGTTGGGAAGGAATTGTAATTGTATGCAAATCAAATCACCAAAAAGTACCCGAGAATTGTGAAGAGAAAATCGCGAATAACCTAACATCATAGAATGACTATAAAAACACGTATAACAATTTTATCTAAGAAGAAACTTCTTTTAATTTCTAGGATATCAATTACTTAAATTTTGAATTTTCTTAATTGTGAAATTTTCTTCGCGGAGAGTACAATCAATCTCTTTTCAGTAGCGCATGCGCTGAAAGTGACTTTATGCTTACTTCCAGTAGTATCAGTCACAGATTACAGATTTGATACTTCTGAAGAGTGTTTTCGACACAAACATGCTTTTTTCCAATGTTTTTTTCTGAACCGATTTGCTGTCTTCCTACTATTTGAGAAGAAAACTATGTTAATTCTCAGAAGTTTTTCTCCTTAAACTTATTTCAAACGTATTTCAGTGTCAAAAATATTATTATACTAGTAGAAGACTATTATTAAGCTTATTTTCTTCAAGTGCAATTATAAAGATACTTGAAATAGAAATTTAAAAAGAGAAAAATGATGTAGTAATAAACTTACAAATTCGTTAAGTATACATTCAGTTTTGTGGTATTCGCGCGTTTTTCAACGCAGTTTCATATTCATTTTTTATTTAGAAGAAAAAAAATTAACAAATTAAGTAATTATTGTTTTCACATATCAAAAAAGAATTCGAAAGAATATCTAAAATGAAAAATTGTATTATTTTTATGCTAATTTTACCTATTATTCACGAAACAAAAGGTTTTATTCAATTTTATACCCTAATGTAAGTCACATTCAGTATATTTGTCTATTATTTGAAACGCTTATAAAATACAATTTTTAATATTTATGAAGTATAGAATATTAAGTATTGATTTTGGCACATAATTTTTATCGAATGTAGTTCGTAGGAATATTCGATGTATCTATTAGCAATCATCACACACACTCACAAAATTGACAATAAAATCTCTGTAATCACACAAAAGATATCTACAGTTGCAAGTGGCGTTATATGATCACTAAGAATAGTAGCCATATTAAGAATTGATAACATTTAATTGTCAATAATTTCTCAGCAGAAATGTTGTGTGCTATATCCTTTGTTTAATCTATTTTCCTATGATATATAATAATAATTGATAATTCAGTAAAATAATTAAATTTTAATCTTTGAAGCATCTAAAATATTTTTTCGGAAACAATGATCAAATTTATAATTAATTTTTGTATAACCTAGATATGATTATGAATAAGGATATGACGGGTTTTTAGACTCATCAGACATTCATTTCATCATTGCTAACAAACTGTTTGAAATATTTGTAATCGCTTAAAAGTTGGAGTCCTTTCAAATTTCTCATTTCTTAAAATTTAAACTCAGTGACCAACAACCAAAACAGCTAGATGATAAAAATTTCATTAAAAACTATATTTTTTTTATTCAAAGTATAGTATGGCTTTTCTCATAAAATCACTTTAACTTTAATTTAAGTATTGAACTATTTTATTTATTCTGCTGAATTTGGTTGATAAAATGTTAATTTGGTTACAACTATCAAATGATTATCTGGAATATATAAGTCAGTCTATATGTTGTTCAGAAACTTGACCTTAAAAAAGTCTTATCTCCAAACTTTTAATAGCGAAACACTTCCTTAATTTTATTTGTTATTTCAAAGAAAATTAAAAAATTTTATAAAATTAAATCTAATAGATCTAAATTTGTTCATCAAATTAAAATCTAAGTCGATATTAAGCTTAAAAGTAGGAAATGAAGGAAATGAATTAATTAATCATCAAAAAAGAAGAAAAAGAAAGAAAAAATAATCCTATTTTCCTTATTTTATTCTTTAATTAAACATAATTATCCTCAAGAAATTTATTTTGAAGATATTTTAATACTTCGTTATTTTACTAGAGTATACACCTTTATTAAGAACATTTTTTAAAATAAATACAAGATTTTTTTTTAAAAAAAAATCGAGTTTTTATTTAATGGTGGACTAAACGTTATAAAAATACTTTTTTTAAAATGTAAAGTAAAATATAATTAATAAAGCTTAATTAAAGTTTGTGTGTGTTAAGAGTGTTTAACTAACATACCTTGACAATTACAGATAAATTATAAGTACCCCAACTACTTACTTACGATATCAAAAGAGGTATTAACTCTTTCATCCTTTATAAATTGTTTTACATTTAAAAACTGTTTTTATACTTTTTAGCACACCTTTAAATGAAAGCTTGATTAATTTTTTTTTTATTTTTATTTCCTTTATTTTTATTATTCTGTAAAGCATTTGCTTGAGCTATACGTGATTGTTAAATTTAAGTTGAACTAGGAGTTATTAAGTGCAAAACACGGACCTTAGGCTCTCCTCCTCCAAGTTTGTTCCTGCTTCGACATACTACAGTATTGTAGTGTCATCGGACTTACTCGTGTATGCAAACTTTCAGCTTGATCGGACGATAGGAAGCGGTTTAAATTTCGAGGACAATGTACAAGAATACGGGCCCCAAAATTCTGTTCTCTCCTAAACCCGTAATTGCTAGAGCATACCATTATACTGTATTTTCACTAGATTTATACGAGTATGCAAAATATCAGGTCGATCGGATAATATGAAATGGGTTAAAGTTATGCAAAATATGAAATCTCTCTGAAAGGATTTACGTACATGCTTATGAACAAAGCAAGTTAAATAAAAGCTTGTAAAAATCTCCAAACTGCATACAATATTTATCTTCTACATAAATACATTCTTATTCCAATATAAAAAGTAAATTCTTAATAGAATCAAATATATAATAATTAACTCAAATATTCTTAATCCGATATCAAAAGTTATCGAAATTATTTAAGACACACACATTCCTATTACAGAAATTTCTTTCGAGAATAGAAATTACCGAGCGTTACATTTTAGAAATAAAAAGAAATTTAACAAAGCGAGGTTGTTGATTGATCCATTATTTTTTTCTATTTGCGCACATTATTCTAATCAGAAATTTTGTTTCTTGTAAGCCTTGTTTGTTATTTGAAATAGCAAAAACAGTTTCTTAAAAGACAAATAATAATAATTTGTCGATCGTACGTTATTTTTTTACATATACAGGAATTTAGATGGTTTTTAAATTAGAATATTTGGCAATATAATATGATAAGTGGTTTAATACGAAAAAGTGGAAGAAAAATGCGAAATATTATAAGCTAAATTTATTTTCAAAACCGAAGTTCTTTTTTTTTTATTATTTTTTTTAAAGTAAGAAATTGGGTACAAATAATATTATTTGATAACTAAAGAAAATGAGTAACAATTCATTATTTCTGAATGTTCTACCTTCCAGTTATTTATTTATTTACTTTAATCTAAATAAATGCGTAAATTTGAAGCATATTTCTTTCGAACTATGGGAGCAATAAGAACAGATCTTTCTCTTATGATGGAACATTATTTTCAACTTGGCAAAGGACAACAAAAAAAGAAGTTTTTTTTATTATTTTGCAATCATAAAATCTTAGTTATTATAGAACAGATTTCATTCCAAGTATTAAAAATTTAAGCTGGGGAGTTGGCTAATTACCACTGGAAAAAAGAAGTATCAGGAATAGTAATGCGATAGAGTATTCATAGTTAATTTTTTTAAATATGTCTCTGAAGTAAGTTTTTTTTTTTAGTTCAAAGACCGAATATCGTGTTAGAACAGTTTCAATAATTTTTTTGTTCATTAAATGCATGTTCAATAAACAAAAGAAATTGAAATACATTTTTTATATTAAAGGAAAATAAATGAAACTCAAACAGATGACGAAATCACCTTTGAAAAAAAAATTACTTATTAATACACTAAAATAGAATGCTTTTTAGTTTCGCAGTATTTCATAAAAATATATTTAACAGAATCAATAATTATTTTTGACAATTTTCTAAGTATTTGTTTATCGTTTTAAACCAAATATAGTGTTCGGTTCTAAGTATTTTAAAATTAAGCACATTAAAAAAATGCAAAATATTTAAAACACATCTTCCGTACCAAAAAGTATCAATTATTAGTTAAGTAATTAAAATTAGTTATAAATTAAATATATTAAAAGAGGAACAATATAAATGATATAGAAATAATCTAATCTTTTATATATTTTAATAATTATAATAAATCTTACTTTGAGAGTAATCTTAACCTTATTTGAGATGGAAATAGGTTATTATAAATGCATATTAAAATTTTAATCTTATGTGGCATTATAATATATTTCAATAATAATAGATAAAGAAAGGATTTTATACTAGCATTTGTATCATTTTATTTTACCTAAAATGATGTTCAATTAAAATAATCGTTCTGAATATTGCAAGAATAAAACTTGTGAAGTTGAACCAAATTATAAGTCGATCATAAATAATACAGAACTTAACTGTTTGAATAAAACCACTATGCTGTAAATTTTTGTGACAAAAATGTTATATAACTGCATAAGAATCAAAAACATAAAATTACATGGGTAATTCTATTGCTAAGAAGCTATTGAATTGTTTCCTTTTATACACTATAAAAATTACTTTTCATACATTTTGCTAAGAAACTACTACTTTATTTTACTACAACTACTATATTACTATATTTTTACTACAACTTCTTTATTACTTTATTTTTACTACAATTACTTTATTACTTTATTTTTACTACAACTACTTTATTACTTTATTTTTACTACAACTACTTTATTACTACTATGAAAATTTGCTTTATTAAATTATATCTCTAACTGTGTATGATCGCTTCTTGCAGTCACACAAATATCGTTAACATATATTTTGGATTTCTAAGTTTCCTTCAACATGACTAATTGAAATTATTATTTAGAACCAAATGAAGGCTATCAGCGAAGGAGCTAATTATTTTGAATCTCAATTAAGAAACATTAGAGTCAAGAAGGATTGTGCATCGGTTAATTTTTCCAGATAAGTGTATCGGAATTGCGCTGAGCTCAAATAAAAATTACACTGAAGATTTAACAGATTCTTTATTTGAACAACCGTATTTACAACTCACAGCTTAAGTGAATTAATAAAAAATAGTCTCTACTTGTAGGAAAACAGAAGACAATTGAGTATTATTAGGGAAAATAAGAAGCAAGTTGTAACTGAGATTAAAATAATCGATGTCTAAACATGAATCTACGCTATGAGCATCTTATGACGTATCGCTATGAGTGTCTTATATAACTGATTTACAACATTGCCTACTGAAGATTTAAATTATAATCAATCAAAATCTCATCTTCGGTCTCTGTTCTAATCCATTGAAAAATCTCCTCTCGACAGCTTATGAATGACAAATCACATAGGAAAACTAGAAAATGTAGTTCGCATGGATTAATAATACATTTGGGAAATTAATTTCAAGAAATGAATGTAGATTCAATATGACAGGATAAAATCACATAAAATGATGTAACAAAATTAGATTTCATTCTTCTAGATTTCACATCACATATTATGATAGCATTCAAGTCCAATATGAATGCTGGCTGATTATGCACTCTCTATTATAACCAAGTTTCCGAACCCTAAAGTTCTTATATATGTATGATCTGATCAGATAAATGGCTGGCAAATTAAATTTTGCTGAATCCCGTCTTAACTAAGGTATAACGACAGCTTCAAGTGTCGAGCTTCTAGTATTCATACATTAATATCCCGAAAGGAAATTTGCATCAAGAGTGCAGAAAAATTAGGTCTTAGTCAAATACATAAATTTTATCAGGATATGATCCAAAACATTTGATTCTGAATACTTGACTTTGGTTTATGTATAACTGTCCAAAAGTTAATAAGACTACAGCTCAATCTCCAGCTTTAATTCAAATAGAAAATTTATGGAGTCATTTGGAAAACAGGTTACGTAGAAATCAGTTTCTTTTCCAAAAAATAAAGATATGTGTAATAGAAAAATGACAAAAAAATTTACCTTTGTTTCACATTGCAATTAATCAAATCGTTTAAAAAGGTAAAGATGATTCAACTTCGAGGAAAAGTTACAAGGTATTAGCAACATATATAACAAAATTAAATAACTTTAAAGCTATTCTTTTAGTTTTTTTTTGTTTTAATACCATTGGTATTTACGAATGAATTATATATTTTTATTATTGCTAAAAGTCAAAGATTAAAAGTTGATTATAGTATAAGGGAAATATTATAAACTAAATTTCGGCTCTGAAATGTACTTATTTTCGAATATCTTACCTAATATATAAAATGCTTAAAATTAAAAACTACATTCATATCTTGACCTCATTTCTCATTTTGACTACTGTATGCTCAGAAATTATAAGCGCTTCTCCTTTTGTGCTCTGTTCAGAATCATTAGATCAACTTGACACTCTTAACACTAAATATTTAAACAGGAATCACAATGTAATAGATAAATATTTGTGGTTAGGCATATTTTACATTTTAAAAAGAAATTATTATTTTACCAACATGTATTTTTATGAATTTATTATCAACTAATATATGAAAAGTAACAAACAACTCTAAATTGAAATTCTCTTCGCGCCAGGGGTTAAAGCTTTATGCGACCAAAAGTAATATTATATCCCGCACATAATGAAGCATAGAAGAAGAATACAAATTAAAAATTACTTAGATTTTCTAAGGTTTAGAAATAGGAAAAGGTCAAAGTTTTCTAGATATATTATGAATTATTTGTAAAAAAATTTCAATAGTACCTAGATATATAAGTCTTCAAGCAATCTTTATAGCCTTAATTAATAAATTAGATATCACGAAATTTGTCTGACCCAAAATCACATGAAAGTAGTTTTTAAAAGTATCACGTCATAGTTGTAAATATACATCGATCTGTTACAATTTCAAAAGGGTTAATTAATCCATTTTTAACCATTGCTGCATTTATAATACTTAAAATTGAATATAAATTTTAAATAGAACCAAATATTGAATTATAAAAAAGCCATCTTCAAAGCAATCGTTTCCTTATTGAAAATTTATTAAATCTCCTTACTGATTAATGATTTTTGTTTTTTCAGTGCACATATAAAGGAATACTATAAGGTCGAATATAGAAATCTATTTTACGATTATGAAAAACCCAATTGAGTTCGGTATTGGGTTTAGAAACCGTTATAAATAATGTTTTAAAATGATTATTTTTGTGTACTTAAGAAAAATAAAAATTATTGAAAAATATTCTTTGATAATTTCCGATTACAAATTTTCTGCGCTGAAACAATGTTTCTTATGACTACATTTAACAATTTCAATGAATCTTGTAACCATTATCTTTTATTTCGAAAACAAAAAAAGAGAAGCGCAAGTATTTACTTTCGTCATTTTAGTTTACTTTTAAGAATAAATAGTAAGACAAAAATGAATAAAAAAAAGGCAAGAGCGCAAAAGACAACTGATAAAAATTTTCAAACCCAATGAAAAGTGATTATTGATGCAGTTAAAAGTAATTACTCATTCATACACATAAAAAGATAGATAAAATTTACATATGAGCATTTTTTACGAATAATGTCTTTATTTTCCGCAACAGTTAACTTATCTCTGAATTCATTGAAAACACAAAAAATACTTATAAAACACGCACGTACGTGCAACCACAAACACACATACAAAGAGAGAGATTTTTCTTAATTTTCTGAAGAAAAAGCATTAAAAATTACATTCGTTGGAATTTTCGACATCCGAATATACTTTAAAAAACTTCTCAGACAAATGTTCTTAAAAATTACAACTATTATTTTATATAATATTTTTCCGTAATTTTCTTTTGTTGACGGTAATTACTAAATTAAAGGCTTAATGTTGTCTTCAACGTTTTGAATCTCGAGATAATTTCCTTTCACGATTGTAAAAAAAAAAATACATCCTTTCCAAACTTCCAGTTAAAATTTAAATAGTTTTTTAAGAATATTTCTTTAATTCTTCCAGTAATTAGTAAGAGAGCTGCTACGCGAACACAAATTTGCGATCTTCGTTAAATGGTGAAGCAAAGAATTAGGAGATAGCAAAAAATGAAGATATAAAAATATTTCAGTTTCATTACCATAGGAACTTTTATTTTCATACAATCATAAAATCTAGTCTCTATCCACTTTTTCAAAAATAGTGTTAAATGTACGTGGCTTGTTTACTTTACTTTTATTTCTTCAAACTGATTTGCAATAGTTTCTATTTGAATTGTAGGCGCCTCATCGAAATATTAGTATTAAGAATATATTTATACGTTAAGACTGGTTGTGTTAGGTTTCATGAACTATAGAGCAACAAAGGCTGTTATTCACTTTAAAATATTATTTCATTTCAATACATATCAAAATATTTCAACTTCTGAGAGAATGTTCTGAACTCTTGTTTATCAGCTACTGTAATTTCCTAAAACTCTTTAAAAAGTAATATTGCGGTATGAGTCTACATTAAGTTTATTCCAGAGGTGATTTCTAAGGCACGTAAATTTACTACAAGTCCAAATCATTGATATTCCGTCTTAAGTATCACACACATTGCACTATTATTTAAACTGAATTAATGCAAAAGTCTGTACATGTAAATTTGCTATATTTTCATTTTATGGCAGCAATAATTATATTTAGCTTAAAATATATTCAGTCTTATGATTTATAATTTGCTTTAATTTTAATATCTGAAAAAAATATCGTCAATTTCAATATTTTATCAC
>BMAW01083013.1:69733-83727 GCA_019974015.1 Nephila pilipes | reverse complement strand
CAAGCTTGTTTATTTTATGTTATTATGTTCAAGCTTGTTTATTTTATTTTATGTTAAAATTTTTTGATATACCAAGAAGAATTGATATTAAGGTCAATTATAGAAAAAACATACTTACTTCATTTTGTTCTATTTTTGTCGATAAAGAAATGAAGGCAAACGAAGCAGAGAAAAAAAATTACCAATACTTTTGGTGATGTTCTGAAACTAAACGATTATCATGGATTGAAAAGTTTAAAAACAGAAATAGGAATCTCACAAAGATGCCGCATGAAAAGGATGACCCAAAAATTGGATAATGATATCCTGATGGCGAAGGTGGAATCAGATCCTCGTCAAAGAATTGGGGAATTGTTATTGAAGATTGGATGTCCATGATCTACAGTTCAGGATCACCTTCGTCACGTAAGAAAATTGTACAGGCGAGAAATTTATTTTCCTCGTGAATAGGCGGAGACGGCACTTTAACAACAGCGTCGGCGCGTCTCGGTATGAATCCATTTTTGACACAAATTGTAACAAAATATGAGAAGTGGGTTCCATACATTAATCCTGTACGAGAAACAATGACTTCTTCCGGAGAAGCAATTGTTTCGACACCTCGACCATCACTAACAATAACGAAGGTCCTTGTTTGTGTTTGGTAGGATTTTTCTTGAATCTTACACTATGAATTACTTGAATCTGGTCAAGCCATTACAGTGATAGTGTATTGTGGACAACTCGAGCAAATGAAACAAGAGCTTATAAAAACAATCTCTGTTTTGCTTAATAACAAAAGAGGATCCTTCATTGCTGCAACACGAAGCCTCATGCTGCAAAAATAGAACAGGAAAAAAATAAAGGAGCTTCGATTGGAACTTTTACCTCATCCACCCTATTCACTAGATCTCGTTCCTTCAGACTACTAACTTGTTAGATTGTTAGAGCATATATTCAGAGGTAAGAAATTTAAGAACTTTGGAGAAAGGAAAACGTGCTTGGAAAAGTTTTCCAATGAAAAATTGGAGGACTTTTTAAAAAGGTAATTGAACAACTGCCTTTACGCTGGCATAAAGTGTTAGAAAATGATGGAAATTTATTATTTTGATTAGTATTTAACATTTTTTTTTCATGAATAAAAATTTTCCGCTAGTGAAAAAAAAATGTGATTACTTTTTGGTCCCTCTAATAATATATTTTTTCATAATGTGATAAATTTTATTTTAATGTCGATGTTCATTCCAAAATTTGAAATATTTGGATTACATGATGAAACCAATTTTGCCATTTAACATACGCTGCATACATCGATTAGCAATCTATGATACCAAAGAAGATTTTAGTTTAAAGTAGGTTTTAGATTCTATTGTGTACCCTGAAGTAAACAAAAACCTGAAAGGACATCATCGTAGGAAAACTGATTGACGAGGGCCTGAAGTACCCACTGGTTACCGACTTCCATGTTAATTATCGTAAAGCCTTCCCCTCGTTATTTAAATCCGCAGGCATTGTAAAATTTAATTCAATAATCGATAAGATTACAATTTCAATTGAAGAGAAATAAGAAAAAAAGGCAAACACAATTTTATAAGTTTCTTCACAGATTATGTAAAATTAGCTTACCAACACCTTCGTTTCTAGTGAGATACATCTCGAATACTGGGAGATCGACACCTGTTATCACTTTCACTAATCAAGAGGAACTTTTCAGCAATTTTAACTTAAATTGATCAACTATAGTACTTCATTCCCATTTCTAATTTACAAACGTCTACCAGTTTTTCGTTATCGCGGGACCGCGGTATCCTGGGAGTCATGATCATAGAATCACGGTCTGCGGTTTTCGTCGGGATGTGGATTCGAGCCTAATGCTACTGAAGACCCGTTAAGTCTGGTTAGGCTCAAAATCATCCCTTTGACGAAAGGAGATTGGTTTGGAGTGGGAGGTTCCAGCTCAGGTGTCGTCTTCATCACTTGATCGAGGTTCAAAATTACTAAGTCCGTCGCTAATACCCCTCGAGTTGAATTTAGTGTGACGTAAATAAAAACAATCACCACAAGTTCTCGTTATTTTCTGTCTCTTCTTTCTTTTTCAGTTATATTTTCCTTATACATCACCATACTTAATTCATTCACTATTCTTATCTTAATTTGTATCATCACGTTTCGTTCGGTTGGCAGGGAGTTGGAATTTTACGCAAATTAAATTAAAAAATGTCTCTAATGTTACAGAAGATGAAATTGCTCAGTGCACAACATCCCGAAGTGACATACAGAAAAAATGAAAATCAAATTCAATTTTCCGTTATTTTACTACATTTTTTAATGAAGAAAACTTATATATGAGTACATTTCTTTTACTTCATTTTCAATAGCTGATTAGAAATGAAAAATATTTAAATTCTAGTTTAAAATACACATTACACGCATAATATATTTTCAGATATTCAATAACTTTTGCAACTTCTGCGTATGTTCATGAAGCCTTGGATTTTATTGCCTTGATGTTTTGATTGATACATCATTGACGTTTGTTTGAGGCATAATTATGATTCCTAATTTCGTGTTGAAGAAATACGAGTGTACATGTTAAAATTCAAATTAATTTATTAGATAATAAAATCCAGTACTTTCAAAAATTAATAATATAAAATGAAATGTGCTACATGAGTAGAAGGGAAAACTGTTAAGCTATTTCACGAAAGCTGTTTTAGAAGATTTAACTAAAATACCTAGTGGTGGGATCTGTCGCAGTGGACCAGATAATTCGATGTTACACAGCTGGGTACCTAATTCAAATGATGCTCAATGCAATTTCTTCCCTTGAGGTTTTGTAAAAGATAAATTGTCAGCCCACCATTACTCACAATTATACGTGAATTTAAATAGCGCACTCCTGCTTCTGCACAGTCAATTACTACTGTCAATTTTCAACTTGTTAGATATGAACTTATAAAGCAAATTGACATTATACGTATGAATAAAGGAAGTTATATCAAACACTTTTAAAACAAATATTCTGTATTTTCCCTTTGCATTCATGCATTATTTATCATTTTCCAAGCATATGAATATATAGAATTCTAAAATCGAATGATTCATTTTGAAAAACCCTGTATATTTAGTATGCTTATTTTAGACATTGAATCTTCAATCTTAGGTCACATTTTCAGTTAGCACTTTTGGGCCATTTTCCTTACCGCTAATTTAACCCATTATTTATGATCATGATTGTTTCGACAATTTTTGAATCATTTGAATAAGATTTATTATAATACTGAAGAAAATTTATACAGAAATGTTAATTGTACTTTTATAACTTAAGTTTTTAGTAACGGAACAAATATATGTATAAAAGAAATTTATTGGAAATTTCTAAATATAATTTTTCTTTCTGCGTAACTCTTAACAATGATAACAACAGTAATAGTGTAAAATCATAATTTATGCTCTCCAAATTTAGGTATTTAGTTGGATATTGCATTTTTGGGGATCATTGAATTTTAATTTTTAATTAATTAATTTATTTTTTTCGTTATGATTGTTGTATCATTTTATACTTAAGTTATGAATAAGAACTATACGAAGGGGGTTCAGAAACTACCATTGTCAGAAATTAGAAATTGGGTATGGATAAAAGGAAATAGAATATATATATTCTAAAATTAATATCCTAAATATCTTCCTCAATTAAGCAGAATTTCTTATAAATGGTAATAACACCAAAAATAAAAATTGAAAAAAAAATGTGAAAATTTAAATCCAAAAATAAAATTTAAAAGAAAAAAAACACAAAATTATGAAACATCTTTAAAAAAATAATAGCCGAAAAATCCAAAACTAAAATTAAAAAACTTAAAACAAAAATGAAGATTTTCCTAATATTTAAATTATGAGTATTTCCATTAATATCATATCTTCTACCGATAATTTTTTGGTAATGGTGCTTATCCTTGCTAAATTTATAAATTTATGTTTTATTACCATATAGATTTGAAATAAATGCAGTTCATTTTAATGAATTCCTCTTGAAAACTTTTGTGGAAATATATAAAAATGTTTATCACAAATTAAAAAAATTAAAAACATGTGTAATTTAACGAACATACATACATCTATTTTATGTATTATTTAATTACATATATTTTTCAGATGCTATGAAAATATTAAAGAAAATAATAGACCTGTATCAAAAAGAAAATCTATTTTGCATTTGGTTTGCATATGAGCCCGTGGTATTACTTATCAAAGCCAATGGAATCAAGGTTTGCTTTAATTTTATGATAAGGAACAACATTCTTTCTCGATAACGTGTGTACCCGTTAACCCCACAAATAAATATATTTATCTTTCTCATAGAACTTAAATGCCCAATTCTTTCTTTTACTTTAAGACTCCCGTCTACCAGCCATTTTGATTTCATCAGCTTAATGTTAATCCTACGGAATTTCGATTTGAATTCTCCCATCTTTATTAATTGATCTATTTGAATGCAATAAATGCATCTGAAAGAGCAAAAAATAATGAATGCTTCTGTGGAATTACTTTTTTCCTAAGATTTTTAAAAAATATTTTTATTCTTATTTTAATTATTCGTTTTTGAGTTTTTCGGTCTTTAAAGAATATTTTCAAACATTTTTAAGAATCGGAGGAAAAAAATAATTCCACAGAAACATTGATTGTTTTTTTCTCTTTCAAATGCACTTTATTGCATACAAATAGATTAAGTAGTAAAGATGAGAGAATTAAAGTCAATATTCCATAGGATTAACATTACATCCCCGAAATCAAAATGGCTGTTAGACGGGAGCCTTAACCGTTCACTTTTGGTTCTGTACTTGTTATTTTCATCATTTTTCACTTCCTACTTCTTCGTTGAAATATGATACATATCTAACTGCAAAATACTTTAGCTTTACTAATCGATCTGGGGCGTTCTTTTTTAATAAATGGACTGATGTTCTGGTTAATTGGGCTCCATTTAATGTAAGTAAATGAAATTCTACGACTCGTTACGTTGTCATTTACACTGGTGTTCAAAATTAAGAGAATTTTCCTATTAGGTCGATTATTTCTAGATAGGTTTTAATAAAATTTGGTGTTCACACAGGGTGGACAAAAAATTAACCATTCAACAGTTATAATACACACACATGATCATGTGTAACACACATTAGAGTCACAAGGAATAAAACAACAATTACAGAATAAAACAAAAAAATAAGTTAATAGGGGGTATGGTCCACTCTTACAGATATATAGGCCTTGCACTGTGATTTTATGCTGGAAATAAGGGAGTCTATGAGTTCATGTGACCACTCGTTCAGCAACACTGATTTCAGATCTTGGATGGTTCTCGGAGGGGGGAGGAGAATTTCAATTGCCCTCCCCAGAGCGTCCCAGGCATGCTCAATATGACGGATGTTTGGAGATCTGACTGGCCAATCCTTCCGGTGAATAGCTTCACATTGTTGAAATTCATCGATCAGCTGAGCTCTAGGTGACTTCACGTTGTCCTCCTTTAAAAGGAAATCGGGACCAAATTGAAACCCTGAAAAGGCGGATATAGGGCTTCAAGACTCTTCTCTATACGTTTCAAGAGTCGCAGATCCTCTTTCAAAGATATGGGTGTGTGTGCGACCACCCAATATGATGCCTGCCCAGACCATCAAGCCTACGCTGTCATAATGGTCGATTTCATGGACATTGGAGCGCAGGTAGTGGGTCTCCATATGAAAGAACGGTGAAAATCACTGGTTAGGCTTAACCGGGACTCATCAGTGAAGAGAACGGTTACCCATTGATTCGTGCTTCCATCTGTATGAACTCTGCATCATTTTAAGCAGACTCTACTGTTCACAGAACTTAGCGTGAAGCAAACAATAGGTCTTCTTACAAACAGCCCTCCCTAATGAAGTCTTCTGGAAACAGTCACCCTTGAAACTAGGGTTATTATGGCTGCATGCAACTCTCATGAAAGACCTGAGAAGCTGTAGCATCCCTGTTACGCCTCGCTGTAATGGACAAATGGTGATCTTCTCTGACCGTCAAGGCTCTTGGATGATCTTGTCCAAGCTTACTCTTGACGTATCCAGTATCTTTAAACTGTTTAAATAAATTAGGTATGACGCTGGGCGTTAAATCGAATTCTCTGCAAATCTGGATTTGAGAATGGCCTGCTTCTAACCTTCCCACAATTTGCCATCTCATTCCATCATCTAAAGGCTGGTCGTTACTCACTTTTACTGTGTGAATTTTAATTTAAGTGATTGCTGCAAAAAAACACCAATAAATTCGGCGAAATGCGCTAGCGAACGGAATGCGGATTTTGGCACGCGCGCTTATAAATCCTGTTTTTTGACTAGTTCCACTCCCTCCCCATACACGTGTACGTATACGTATTTGACGTACAAGATTTGCATCTTTGTTTCGAAGCAGTAATTTCATATTCTGTTCCATTATTTTCAAGAAATTCTACAAAATATGCAAATTCTCTTAATTTTGAACACCAGTGTATTTTGTGCCAACACGGAATTCTTTTTTATGAATATGATACCCGTCAATATACGGCACGTATTGATGTAAGTTTTTTCAAACTTCCCGAAACTTTCTTGGTAACTAGATCATCTGATTTCACTCCCACAGAGCCAATAGGGATTTAATCTAAAGGTACTTGCAGTCATCGAGTATGTCATCCATTAACGCAACAGTTAGGAGAATTTCCGCTGGAAAAGATTCGGAAATTTTATTAGTTCAATCCTGTCACTATCAACCACGGCAAAATTTGTCTAATGTTTTACTGATTTTCTCATTTTATAATTCTGAAATAAATTTTCCAGTTGTTCTGAAATTATAATTTTTTCTCCACATATGTTAAACTCATTTAGCCATTTTCTTCGCCATTGGACAATTGTTTTATATTGCATCGATTCTTATGCATTACAATTCATTTATGTTTTATCTGTGCATCCGATAACAATACTTACGCTGATTATTTTTTTGTTTTAATTTTGCTCCTATTTATTGTTTATTTCGTAAATTAAAACTTTAAGAACTTCATTTTATGTCACTTTACTAAGCCTTTATTTTATTTAGTAACGTGAATTACGCACGATTGCTCATACTTGTTATGTTATAATATTTCAAATATAAAAAAATATTCTTTTTTCAGGAACTATACAAATCAAATAAAGAGGTTGAAAAAAGTTCATTTTACGAATTTGTTACGCCTGTTTTTGGTCAAGGACTTGTAACTAGGTAAATTTAAAATTTTGTCAAACACATGACTAGTTACTATGAACCATTAATTTCGGATTTTTGCTTCAGCTTCCATGAAAATACACATGTGTGTGTACGTTTTTCCTTAAAACCACTATTGAATGATATCCTAAATTATATTTCCAGTGTCCTATCACACAGGAGTTCAAACAATCCAAATGAATCTGTTTTCGGTCGCGTTTAGAATGCTTTAGTTTCCAATCTCAGAATTAAGCAGAAAGATTGTAGTTTATTTTAGTAATTGCAGAAAAGTTTTTGAACACATCTTGTTTCAAATAGAGTAACCTTTCTAAGATTCATATTTGAGAGACATTAAAATAAACTTGGAAGTTATTTATTTACTGCCAGCCGACAATAAGTAAAATTAAACTACATGGAAATGTAATGGATACATTAAGCTAAATCATAAAAGTTAATTTAAATACATTCCTATCAGTATTTTTTTGAAATAAAAAAAAACAACTTTAAATATGGCTGTAAGGATTATTTATTAACATAGGCCAAAAAGTTATTGTTTTTTAAATTGGATTTAAGGGACATGTGATGCTATGTGACTGTTTATTAACGTTGCACTAAGAAATGACATTGAGGCTATTGGCAATGGACTTCATAATTTTAACGATAGATTTCACTGGTATCATCAATCCTGCTACAAGGTGAAACTTTAGAAGCATCACGGCAAGAGCCTGTGATCCGACGAAACGCCAGCTTCAAGTTCGCGATCATGACCACTAAGCTACCGCATCCACAAATTAAGAGACAACTTCTACCGGCAATTTTACAAAAAAGGGAAATTAATTCTTGTATTAATTCTTGCCTCTTAGTATCGCTTAGTTACAAATGTAATTATTTTAGTAATTTAATATTTTTTAAGAAATTGCAAATGCGTTTACGTTTCAATAAAAATTTTTAATTCGGTCTTTAATATTTCTCTCTGTCAGGTTATTAAGAGAATTGAATATATATAAGAAATAATTAAATTAATTCCTTTTCTCTAGGAAATCAAAATACTATTAGAGTTTTCAGTGATAAGCGAAATTAACATTTAACACATTATTTCATTTTTGCAAATTAATAGATAATAAAAAGATAAGAGTATTAAGTCGGGTACTGTTACTTTGATTTCCAAAAAATATTATTAAAAAGAAAACAGGTGCGATAAAAATAGTATTAGGTACAAGGGAATTGTATTTCTAAAGTTCCCCATATTATTGAAAATCATGCTTACAAATTTCCGTAAACTTTATTTCCGTACAACAATGATGTGACATTTTTAATTCTTTTTTGCAGTCCCGCCAGCATGTGGAGAGTAAGACGTAAATTAATAGCTCCTTGTTTCCATCCTGAGCTATTAAGAGACTTTTTAACAGTTTTCAACGAACGCTCTGTTGAATTGGTAAATATCTTACAAGAAGAAGCAAAAAAGGATTTTACAGATCCTAAGAAGCATCTAACTGATGCTACGTTGGATATAGTGAGTGGTAAGTTAACACGTTACAACACCTGTGTCCAATGAACAATCCAATTAGTAAAAAAAGCTTTTAATCCTGTCCTCGTTTTTTTCTTATATATATATAAAAGTTATATGCATATATTCTCCAACCACGGATGCCCACCTAACAGCAACTACATTTGAAACATGAAGAACATAGATGAAGAAAGGTACAGATTCAAATTATCTTTATGAGATTTCTTTCTTCCAAGAATTCTTACTGTGTATGAAAACGCAATATTTTGCCATAGGCACCAATGACACTATAATATTCAATAAGAAGAACTGGTTTTTTCCACGTGATTTTTGAGTAAAGTTTCTCTGTTTACTCATTTTTTTAAACAAGCAACGTTAAATCAAAATAAATTAGTCTCAAAACGTTTAAATCCTTTTCCCCCTGTTAATCAGAAAATAATCTTCATAGAAATTTACTTATTATCTTTCTTTTTTTGATATAACTGATGCCGTATTATTGTAATGAAATAAAAAAAAATTAGTTCGTTTATGAACTTCTTCAGCTTCTTTCTTTTTCTTTTCTGTTTTTAACATTTAAACAGATTCCAGGAACATGGCGTAAGGGTATAATCGAGAAGTATTGCTTCTATATAAATAATTCAATGCATAAAGAAAGCTCTAGGACATAGTTAATCAAATAAATACATTACTAGTTTAAGATAAATTTGATTGGATTTAGAAAGGTTAAGCGTTTGCAGATATATGGACTACAGTTTTAAGAATATGGTAGAACGGTTTATTTTAACATGATATGGCACTCTGTGCTGAAAAGCAATTTGGTTGCATTAAAATATCATTGCTGCTAAGGCTGTGCAGAATTATTGAGATTAAAAGTTGTCTTGAGCAAAAACGAATTCATCCGGTTGACGGTACGTTTTGGATACAGATATGATAACCGAACCAAGATAACACAATTTATTTTAAAAGCATTCAAAATTTAAACAAAACACGTTAGAAATAATTAAAAAGAGCTGTGGGAGCCAAATACACCTAAGAATCGAAAATCAATCCAAGTTATAGAAGCCAACCACGGAAACTTCAATTATAGCAAGAAACAACTTCGTCTTCAGCCCTCCAGAATCACTGATGCCAATTGAACTTCCATTTCTTCAGTTTGTCCACAAATCAGTTACGGTTATCGTTGACGCCTTCATTAGGCGGTTGCTTCAATGGCACAATGACAGAAGAGCTTTAGATATTTCATTGCATCGCTATTTAAACATTCTTTGAAATTACAAAAGGCCAAGGATATATATAAAAAATCAGTTATATGTTATCTATCTTATTTATATTTTTCACCTGTATTACAAATACGGTAATGAAAAGCCACTAATGAGTTAAATTTTGCCAGAAAGTCAGTCTGATTTACAATTTCAAAGTTAGAATCGAGACCTCTCAATCAACGAGTGTCATTTTTACTCAAAACTTTTTAATTAATAATCTCATTAATTTTTCATTCATCTTATGTTTTATCCAATTCAAGTAATTTTTCATTCATTTATTACCAACTTCATGATTCGTTACGATCACACATTTTGAAATGTGACACAAAAAATCAATAAAAGACTACAAGTAATCCGTGGGCTACAAAATTATAGAATCTTACTGTATATAGCATTACAGTCGCTTTATTTTAAATATTATTAAAATATTCATTTACAATTAAGTACTTTTATTATATGTATGTAAATAATAGAATGCCTTTATAATCCCCAACCAAAAAAATATGACAATCAAAACAATCAACTCTTTGAAATTACGAATAACAACATAAACATTTCATTCATGTAAAATATTTTATAACTCTTTCGAGAAAGACAATTGTAGGTAACGTCCATTTTCAAGCAGATGTAAAATGCCTATGTGCAATATGCAGGCTGAAAACCGAAATAAGTGACAATTTTCTCTTTGTTAATGCTTTTTCCTTAACTTACACATTGCTTAGAAATTTTGCACCATAATTCCCAATAATACCTATTCTATAATATATATTTGCTAAAAAAATTTTGATAAACTTAATTAAATGATATTCAAACAATTGTCCTGGGTGAGACAGAGAGAAGATATCCTGTCATTCTGTTGCTGAAGAATTGGTTAGCTATTTTTGAAGAGGACAACGCTGATTTGGTAGGCAATTAATTGCACTATAGATACGCCAACATGCGAGTTTACCAATTAAGTTAGAAACAAATCCTCATCACATCCGGTCAATAACAGTATTTATCCCAGATATATACGTTTCGTTTAAAAGTAGGATGACACCCCATAGGAAAATTACTTCGAGATCTAGATATGGGGTTCTATCATGTGGCGGTGGTACGTATCTATCAATATATAGGATTACAGATATCTTTACTAATTACCCTTTGAATTAAACTGAAAATTCTCAATCCGATTGTTATACGCGATGCTCAGTATGTTTTCTTTAGGAAGAAACCTGCGGGATAATATATTCAACTATCTTGACATACGCATTTATCCCCGTCTGAGATGTGTGAAACCTTTCTATTTGAAAATTTCTCACTCGATAGCATAATCCCTTACCTAAATGATGTAAAATAACCGTAACGGAAATTAGCATAGCAATTATTTCACTTTTCATTATTGTTCTTGTGTATACCTGTTTCTGCGTTTAGAATGAAACAAGTATGAAATTTTTTGTTGCACAATTTTTTTATAGAAACATTATAAAAGGTTTTTCAGGGTAGTAAAATTTGCATGGACAACTTACACTTTTTTGAAACTACAAAGAATGTAAAATTTTCTTCCCTAGGAAAGGAAAATTTTAAGATACTCTGTAATAATAAAATTCATTAACTGCGAAATGTATTTAGTTTATAATTAAATATTTAAGGAAAGCGTTTGAGAAAAAAACAGAAAAATATTTATATATATTCAAAATAGCATAAACTGGAAAAGTATGAAGAATTATTGTATGTGTATTTACACTTAATTTTATACTAATGTACTTACACATTTATACTTAATTTAATTACATAAACTTAAACCATCCTTTTTCTGTTAGAGTCTATGTTTGGTGTTTCCTTAGGAGTGCAGAAGAACACGGACTCAAAATATGTGGAAGCTATTGAAAGGTATGCTATATTTTGAATTTAGCTCATTCAAAATTAACTAAGGAGAAGTACATATGGTTAATATAAATAATTATGTTACATTAATAAATTATTTTTTGTGTGGTAATAACAAATTATTGCCAGTACAAAAGTTTCAGATACATAATTAATATGCAATTAAAAAATCTATTGAAAAATCTGTCTGCCTTAGAAAGTGTGAATTTAGTTTAATATGTAACACACGTTTATAAATTTCAGGGTACATTTAAGACGATCAGAGGTAAATTTCATTAATTAAAAAAAGGGTCTAGGGAAAACTTACCAAATATAAAATAACACGATTGTGGAGCAATGTACACTTAATCTAGAACTTGGAATATGATGATTGGTCAAGCTATATAAGGTAATCTAATGATTAATTTTTATGTACCATAGTTCAAGTATAATTACATTACATTAATTTTTATTTACCATAGTTCGATTATTACGTGACATTTTACTTTAATATGTTAAAAGAAGTGGTTTAATATGAGACACAAGCTGGGAATGTATGAAAACTAAACTCATCGCAAAAAAATATTTGAACCTAGAAAAAATACTGAGATTGAAATAATATTTGAAAGAAAATTAGTATTCAACAACAACAAGACGCAAATTACATATCAGCATGTGTTTGACTAAAGGTATTGCTCAAAATCATTAATACTCTTAATATAATGCTGTGCCGTCATTACTTCAAATGCATCCTGCCACACTTCGAGAGGTGGAGTAGTAGACGCTCTCAACGGCGGTGTCATGACTCAACTCTTCCCATGCAGATCTAACAAATTTTGTGCTTGTGATTGAGTTTTAACATAACCACCTTTTGCATTTCGAACGTTTTCAACGAGTGAAAGATCTGTCGAGGTTGATGGACATGGCAGAGAGTCTATAGCTGCAATAAAAGCTTTTGAGATGGTAGAAGTATGAACATGAATGTTGTTTGCTTGAATTAGTGGCTTCGTTTTGCATTCACAAAAGGAATGGGCATAGGTCGAAGGACCATCCAAAGGTATCTTTGGGTCGTTAAATTACCTTTGAAAAGATCAACGCTGATCAGACATCATACGAAATTACAGCCTATTCAATTTTCAACTCCTGTCTGGATGAATGACTAACTTCAAAAATCGTCCGTCGTGGCGCTAACCTCATTTTCTCTATGTAAGGGGCAGTTATCTTCACTAAGATGAAAGGGAGACTCGTCATTAAGGACAACCTGTTGCCTTTCTGCAAGCTACTTTTTCTTACAACGATTGCAGTCTTTGACGATGTTTCTATGAAGAGACTAATTATCCTGATGGTCACCATGCAAGCAATTCAGAAATATGTAACCGTATGTTAATGTTATTGCTTTTACATAATGGTGCAAAGAGGGCCTCACTGTTCGCATTATGCCTTGAATTGGGGCAACTAGTGCTCTTTGTGATTACTCCATCTTCCCTACTTGTAGTCATCGTAGCTCTCTCTCTGACCCTATTTATCATGACTGATAACTTCCATGTTCCCAATAACTCCAAAATCCTGAAAATGTAACAAATGAGCGACCAATGCGATTCGTAATCCAATAGAATGGCTATTCACCTACAAGCAGTCATGCGATGCAACCATCATCAAAGGTGTTCAAGTGTTCAAATGGCTGTTGTTTTCTTCTCAAAGGTATCCTGAATTTCAAAGCGATAAACTAAAACGAAACCCACATATTGGAGTACCACTTACACGCTTTGCGAGAGCTTTTTGTAGAACTTTTTATAGATTCGCGATAAATCATGTGTTTCCCGACTTCATTAGCGCCGACGCGTATGACCAATCTACAAACACGCTGAAGTAGGCATTTTTTCCTCTCTGCTAGAAATGCACTTTAATCATTTGCATGTCTAGCAGAGCCGAAATAATTTTTTAGTTCGCTTTATAATTTCTTATTTCCCTTTTGGGTGCAACTTTCTTTTGTCGATGAGTACATGTCTAATTAGAGAAGAAACTGGGATTTGCTGTATTGTAAGAAATTAATAAATTTTATAAATATTACTTAAAAATTCCACAAGGTTCAGAAAATTAAGTAACCAGATAGTGTTTAGGATTCAGATATACATCTTTTTTTCGGAACAATTAAAAAA
>BMAW01083013.1:28418-65973 GCA_019974015.1 Nephila pilipes | reverse complement strand
TGTGTGTGTGTGTGTGTGTGTAGGAGGTATCCATCTGGTCAAGACACTTCCTGGTGCTTCGGAGTCTAGGAGGAAAAATGTTCGGGGTTGACATTTACCATTTCATTGAAGAGGCTCGAAGTTGAATCATTATTTTATTCTTGATTAGATGAAGTAATACTATTTACAAAATTGCTATGTACAGGTTATTTTGGATTAACTAGTTCCCTCTAGAAATATAGATAGAGGCCTCATTGTATCTCATATCAGCGATTGGCATTGGAATGCGCTTTGGCGTTCGGAGTTTAGTTTCGACGCGGGTAATGCGAAGGAGAAGAGAAGCGGAAAGAGGGGGAAAGAGAGAGTGAGAACGAATTGTCGCTAAGTTTTGTCCAGGAATAGACGGCGCTGCACGAACTATCACATGACACTTATTCGTGGTGCCATCTATCGAGTAACTGAAGAACTGGTTTTACATTCAACATATTTAAGGTATTTTAAGATGTTACAGTCTTAACTATACTATTAACAATCAAACTGTCGGTATTATGTAAATTATTACAGATACGTATACACACACTACAAGATGTAAAAGCTTCCCTTTCGGATATCGTTTTTTATACCTTTGTTATCAGATATGTATTTTGATACGCTTCTTCACTCCTATTTTTAATGATTACTCTGAACTCCGTTAATGTATGTTATGAATATGCATTAAACATTAATTATTTAATTCATTAATTATTTAAAATTTATTATTATCATTAAAATTATTTAATTCAATTGCTTTTCATAAAAATAAAGTTATCTATAAAATAATAACTGATGCAATACAAACAATCTCATTTCTTTCTCAAGATCTGATTTTGTATCGTAGCCTATTGCAATAAATTTTTTAACGTGCAGTAACAAATCAAGGAAGAAGCTTGAATGTTGTCTAGACCGCTATAAATGCGATTATTGTTTAAAGTGTGTCTCGATAGTGTAAAATTTGTTATAACAATATGAGTATTTTCTGGGCAATTTTAGAGGGGGGAAAGGGGGGGGACTTTAAAAATAAATAAAAATTTATTTGTTTAAGAAATGCAGCCAAGAGGGATTACGGTACTGGATTATTTTTATGAAGTAAGGTTTTATACTAAATTGCATTTTTTACTAAAGGTATTTTTGAAAAAAAATACGCATACATTTTTTACCTTATCGATTATATGCATGCTTATATATAATAAATTTTTAATATATATTTGATACATAATTCAATACACTGAAATAGAACTTTAGTAAAAGTCCCAAGAAAACTGACTTGCTAGCAGTATTGTATCAAATAGCAACAATTTTTAATAAATTCCACTCGGTGCTCAGAAAAATCTGTTTTTAGAAATTCTATTTTAGTCATTAAGACTTCACTTCAGAGTTCAGATAAATGCCTATTTAAACTATATACAAAATTTTAAACTTGCTTCCCATATCTTCCACGTTATTTTTAAAATATACGCTATATTCATTGTTTTTAAATCAATATACTGAAATAGAACTTCTTTCTTATGTTGCTAATTTTATGATGATTATTTTTCCTTCATACAACACCAGTCAAACTTACAGATATCTCTCAGATTTCAATTCTCCATAAGGTTCCAATTTCAAAATTCCCAGCTCTCAGCAAAGGGATACAAAAAGTTGCGAATGAAAAGATCCGCTTTATTCATACGAGGATTATCAGATAACTAAATTCAGAACAAAAATTTCCATTTTGGTGATAAATCGACAACAAAAAATTTCTTTCTCCTCTAGCAGGACGTTAAAATTGAATCAATACTACCAAGTTTGTATGATCCCTTCATTTGAAATTTATTCAACAACTGTTAAAGTTATTTAAGAATATACCTAAATTTATTTAATATTCAAAATAATTTCGAGATCCTACAATATACATCGGTATTAGAGTTTATTTAATTATTATTATTATTTTTTTTTTTTTGGTAATGAGATTTTCCTTGCTAAACATCATGTATGCCAACATTCCACTTATATTAAGTTGGAGGAAACAAGCAATACTTTTCTTCCGAGTGTTTGATGCATCTAAAGCAATATGAGTATATTTGCTGTTGTTGTTGTTTTTTGAAATTTAAATTGGTTATAAATAAATATGCAATTAGTTACTGATAAATTTTACTCTTCATTTTGTCTCTGTCTACTGAGTGTTCAATTACAAATATATATTTGAAACTATTTCGAAGGTAATTGAAGAGAAAAAGAGACGATACCTCAAGGCAGGCAAAGACTGTGACGGGAGAAAACGTAAAGCATTGCTCGATTTGTTGTTGGAACATCATTTTGACTCAGAAATACTAAGCGAAGAAGATATTAAGGAAGAAGTTATTACTTTTGTTTTAGCGGTATATATTTATATTTTCTTAGATGATTTCGTTGTCATATAGTAAAACATAATTTTTAATGTTCGAATCTTTTATTTGTCCTTTAACCCATTAAAAAAATAATACATAAGCTTATTTATGCTAATATCAAATTATTCTTTATTATTTTTTTTTGTTAATCAAAGGACAGGCATATTTAATTGGGATGGTAAATAATTTGATATGAGGCTAATATCTGTGATCTTAATTTCTTGCCTAGATATAAGAAAATAATAAAGAGTGCATTTGTTTTTAATTTAGTTTATAAAACACAAGCATTATTCCATGTTCTGTAATTTATTATTGTTCATAAATTTATATACACACGATGTCCATAGTCTTTTTGTACAGAACTTCAAGAATAAATTTAAAGAATAGTGTGATAAAATATCTATAAGTCTCTAAGAATAAAAATCTTCATTTCTACTCATTTCATCGTAAAAACATTGCACATTCTTAAGAAGTGCATTTTATAATTTAAATGAACAAGAGGGCAAAAAAATAGGTGTATTATTATCTTCCCACCATGGGATCAGGTTAAATATTGTTGGCTCAATATTTCTTGCAATTATTAAAGATATATTGATAAATTCTGGCATTTTAAGATAAATTATGAATTGGAATCTTCTGATTTATTTTCCATATAATTATTTCATCTACTGAGTAGCCAGTAAAAAGTATGTGACTGTAGACAGCAATCTTTCCCAAAAATAATATGTAAAATATTTTTGAAAATGCTTCAAAATATATTATGCCATTGAATCAAAGTAGTAAAATATGATGTATTATTAATGATAATATTTCGCAAGACACTTAAAAAAAGAAAACATTATCATAAGAGTTCTGTGTGCTAATAATGTGTATTGCAAAATACGAAAAATGTAAATTTTATTCGAAACAAACAGTGCACTAATGTTTTTCCTTTTCTGTGTTTCCTGTTTCTTCTTTATTAGGGTCATGAAACAGTTGCAAGCACCCTGTTGTGGGCTTTGTTCTTGATAGGGCACCATCAAGATGTCCAGATCAAAATCCACGACGAACTAGACAGAGTATTTGGAGAAGACGTAGAAATATATGCTACGGAAAGTGACCTCAACGAACTCAATTACTTGGAGTGCGCAATAAAGGTAAGATTCTTTATAATGATCTATTACTAAAATCAAGAACCCTAGAATTTATTTATACTATCGGAACATGGAAACGTGGAAAAACTATCGATCATTCAGTTCTGTCAAAATACTTTTTCTTCCTGGTCATTTTGTTTGAAATATCTTTTTTAATTATGACTTTCGAAATGGCAGTTTTAGAACGCTTCATCGACGTAGCTATTTCTCTTTCAGATTTACTAGTACACTTAAAAAATAAAATTTTCTCAGTTCACCCTCAAATAACTCTTATTCCCATGACATCTTCAAATAAATGGCGAGTAACATTATCAAAATCAGTACCTTTGTTTCTCAGGTAATGCAGTTATGAAATGCAAACGCATGTTTTATAATGATTCTAATGTTATGTATAATATGTTAATTTTTTTCAGGTATCTTATAATTTCTTAGCAGACATCTCATTCAGTTTTTAGGAAAATGAATAGATCTTACTAAAATTTAGATTGATTTTTAAATTTGCAATTAGTACAGGAAATATTTCTCTATCCTTTTTAGACACACAGTTCTCATATTTGCATATTAAGTATTCTTTTTCAGAAAATTAAAAAAATTCTTAGTTGTCTTATAATTTCTTAACGCACTATAACAACATTTAATTCTTAACATCGTTTTAAAATACAATTGACGCAAAGATAAAATTATTACTTTAGTAAATATTAATAAATATTTTTAATAAAGTTGCATTTATAATTGTCTCTGATTTTAATTGTAATAAGAGTTACACCAGTTTCATGATAAACTATTAGGTACAGTTTTTGCGAATTGGAATTATGGCGCATATATAATGAAACGGTTGTAGTATCAGATAGTTATGACATGTTTAGATGTGTTTAAATATTTGAAAAACAATTCTATAAAATACCGTCAAAGGAAATAATGCAAATCGGAACCCAAAAACTATGTGAATAATTAAAATGCTAATATTTCTCAACTAAATAAGTAATTAATGTGTTTATTGCATGTAAAATTTAAAACGTTACAGGAAACTTTAAGACTTTGTCCAGCGGTACCATTTTTTGGTAGACAAACTCAAGAAGAAATGGAAATATGTAAGTTAATTCATTTGCAATTTTATGTTAGAATTATTTTCACTATAATTATTAGCCACCTAGAGAGCTATTACTTTAGTTAGATCACTTTTGGTGTAACAAACCATTTTTCAATTTATTATTGATAATTTTAATTTTAGTTACATTTAGCTTAATATATATAGAATTGAATAATTTAATCGATTTTTTTAAATTTTAATTACATTTAGCTTAAGTATATTCAATTGAATAGTTTATTGTTTACTTTAATTTTAATTTCGTTTACTATTGTTCTTAATGCTCATTGTTCTTAATCTTATATTGTTTACTATTGTTATTTTATTTAATTTCATTTACTATTGTTATTTTATTTAATTTCATTTACTATTGTTATTTTATTTAATTTCATTTACTATTGTTATTTTATTTAATTTCGTTTACTATTCGTTTATTATTGTTTACTATTGAAAAGTTTACTATTGTTCATTTCTCGATATTTTTTCGTGTACTTTAATTATTTTATTTAATTGAGTAATTTAATAATAATTATAAGAAAAGCGCACCTTAGGTGATTAAATCTGTACTTTGCAAGATTTTGAGCAGAACTTTTAAAAATTTATTTTATTTTACTTCAAACGATGCTTAATAATCTCTAAAAAGTTTATTTTTATTTTCATACATATAAATAAATTTGAAAAACATTTCACATTACAGTAAGGTTAGGATCTGTTTGCTTTTTACATAAAAAAATTAAATATTTTTCAAATGCAAGAGTCACGATGAGATGAATTTTCACATATATATATACTGAAGGCCAATAAAATTGGAACACCATTAAAGGAAAAAAAGATATTTATTGTATGTAAACAGTATGGCATGAAGACAAATGATTAAATTTATAAGCAGTTCGGGGGCTTAGAGGTGTACGAAATTAGTGGAAACAGTTGCACCCCTAACAGCTAAATACGCCCTTACCTGATAAGTCATAGAGTCGAATTGGGCTTAGATGGTGGAAAAGGGCAATTCATTTTATGCTTCTTCAAATTTATGCCTTACTTAATCTACCTTATTAGCCGGAGATGGGTAGCTGGCTAGTCTCTCAGCTACCCATGACCAAATGTTTTCAATGGGTGTCAAATCTGGTGACCATGCAGGCCAGAGACAATCGAATACCTTGAGTATCGAGGAAGGTCAGAACACGACATGAAACATGTGGTCTTGCCTTATCTTGATGGAAGGTGGCATTCGGCAGGCTTCGAACACATTGCACAACCATTGGACGTAAGATATCAGAAATGTACCGATCTATGTTCAGATTAAAGTCGGTCCGAAGAAAAGATGTGCATGTCGTGTACCTAATGGCTTCCTAAATCATCACAGGGCCCTACGCCGTTATGGAATGTAAGCAGGTGACGAGTGATCTCGTCGGAGCATCAGACGCTTATACGTAATCAGAATACAGCACACATAAATGGGGATAGTCTGAAAAGACGATATTGTGCCACTCCTGTATCTAGCATTTTGGTTCGGCTCACCAGAGTCGTCGTCTCTCTCTGATATGCATTGTCAAGGGAAGCTGAATTAATGGTAACCTTGCTGACAGTCCATACTGCTTCAAACGTTGTTGCACCGAACGAGTGGATACTGGGCATGCTACAAACATTTTCATTTCCTGACTGATGATACTTGATGTGGTTGTACGGTTTTGTAGGACTGTCTTCATAATATGTCTGTCCTCTATTCAGTTAGTCAGGAAAAGGGCGTGGAGATCCTGCATTACGTTCAGTATAACTCTCAGTGATTCATTGATTCTATATTCGAATGACTGTGGTTGAATTACGACCATCGCGACGGGCAATATCACACGGAAAGATAATCCGCACTCTTAATAGGAAAGGATTCTGCTTCTATTGAATTCAGACGATTGTTGATGAGCATTTCTTCATATTATTCGAGGCCCTAACACGATAATCTGAGCAAACTTTGATCTTACAAAGCACTTTCTGAATGGGAAATTTACTACAAAGATTTTCTTTTATGCAGTGCTTCAGATGTAGTTTCTTCCTCCTTCGTCGTCTAAATGCACTGAAATACTAATCCAAAATTATATATCCGAACCCTTTTTTTTTTCCTTTCATGTGATTTTGACTTTTATCAGATCATTCGTTCCTGGTGTTGTAATTTTAATGGCCAGTAGTGTATATAGTTAGATGATTAAAAATACACTTTATTTCCAGTAATAATATAGATATGTACGACGAATTTACAGGCAATGTCATTTAATAAAATAATCATATTATTACAATTATCTGCTCTTGTATGTTATTCTCGTTTAGATTAGATTTATAGATTTTTATTTATTTAAGTGGTGCTAAATGGAATAATTGGTTCATATTATCATACTAAAGAAAATTTTGTCTTACTCAAACATTATCTAAGAAATATAAAAAAATGATTCTTTTATATGCGCTAAAAGATCTCGTTCAGTTCTTCCTTAAATAGCGCTGATTCGTTATAATGTGGTTTTAAAATTTTATCTATTTTGATTTGACATGTTTTCACTTTGTATTTTCTTACCATTCTCCACGTTTTCTGTTAAATTTATAACAATTTAATTCCTTATGCAAGAAAAAGAAAATCGAAAATACTAAAGGGAAAAAAAGTAAAACAAATATTGCATTCACGCGTACTAATTAGGTAAAAAATTTATCATGAGAAAATTATTCTGTGTGAGTGTAACACCCGCTACATATTATTTGATTTACTTTCCACTGTAAGGCTAGTAATAAGGAGACTAAATTACGCAGTCAAATGAGGAGAAAACAGATGGCAATACATTTATTTTTATTCAATTTAGGAACATTTGAAATCTTTTTCCTATAAACTCTTTCTGTGGCAAACAATACTTAAATGCAGCTGGAGTGTGACTTAGAAAAATAATTAGATTCTTACCAATTCATTTGAGATAGAGTGATTAAACAAACCTTGATTCAGCCCTGGGAATCTGAAGTCTCTCTCCTACTTCATCTTGGATCACTCTTACTGCTTCTTAGATAACGAATGGAAAGATTCAAGCGTCTTACTAATTCTAGCAGTTACTAAATTAGAATTCATTTTATCGCTTCTTTTGTATGTAGTTTATCTAGTCCGTTCATCACACTTCGTAACTTAAATCTAATTTCCATAAATCACGTTTCCTCTTATTGGGGTGGAATTGTATGCTCTGTCGCTGTTATAGGATAAAAATCGTATAACAGGACGGAGCATTGAGAAGATTTAAAAAGTTAATGTAAAATGAAGGGGGTTAATGTGATAGTGAGGCAATCTTTTGGCGCGTGTGAGTGATTTGGTGAGATTTGGACTCAACGCTTTCAGAGAAACTGAATACTTAAAGGAAGTACTATCATCGTATTCCTGTTAGCGTATTCTTTGATAAGTGATAGAAGTTGTAAGTACACGAGGATAGAGACATTAAACTTTTGGAAAGCCTCACCATGAGAAGAGGATCATTAAAAATTAAACTTTTGTTGTAATTTACAATTTTAATTGCTTCATGTGTGCTTGAATTTATGTTGAGCTTCAGATTTTGTAATTAGAGTTATACTTAAGGCGACGAAACGTGTTATAGAATGTCGTCACAAACTAAATAAATTGAATTAGGTGGTAGCACTGGTAGATTTGTTTGCTTGGTCCATGCAGAATACAGCAAAGAAATAAGTTAAATAATTTTTTTTCTTATCAAGAATAAGGTTACGGTAAAGGAAATCTTAATTACAAGAACGAATTTTATATTTGTTAGTGACATTTTTGTGTTATGTGATGTAAATTATACTATGAAAAATTAATTTAAAAATAACTTAAGAAATTTTTTTAATTAATTAGTTTTTATTTTTTGCGCGTTTCCTCTTCATTTTGTATATAAAATGATGTTATAAAACATTTTTAATGTAGCTCTTTGTCGTCAAGGCACGCATTCTAAGCACTGACGGAGGCTTTATTTTAAATTCATTTACAAAGAAAATGATCTTGATTATGATTGCTTTCAGGTGGTTACACTATACCAGAGAAAACATCTTGTTTTGTACTAACCTATTACCTGCACAGGGACAAAGATGTTTTTCCAGATCCAGAAAAATTCGATCCTGATCGATTTTTACCAGAAAACGCTGTCAAGATACCGGAGTGCGCATATATGCCATTCTCTACGGGCCCTAGGAATTGCATAGGTAATGATCACAAAGAAGGATCGTACAGTCTAGAAATTTAACAAAATATAAATAAAACTATAACTAAAGAATATGCAGCTTTGCTTGATTTCTTCAAAATGAAAGTTAAAACTGACTTGTTATTAAATCGAATATGAAATTAAGCTTAAGAATTAGAACTATTTATTTTGCTTTCGCTTGTGCAATTTTATAGAAACCGACTTTTGAAAAAACTTCGTAGATCCATTGTTTTTGAGGCTTTATTTCTGATCAGTAATTGCTTCATGATGGATCACTTTTATGCAGGTGATTTTGTAACTAAAGTTCTTTGCTATAATTTAATTTGAGACTTAATAATGTTAAGTGTTTATCTAATCACGTGCCTAACCGAATAATAAATTGGAAAATTGTACTTACCTTTAAAAAAGAAATCCAACACTAAGCTTAAATGAAGTGGATTAGATTAAAACGAACTTCTAAGAATGCGGTCAACTACACAAGCGTAGAACATCTTTTCACACTCAGTTGATTGATCCGATATAGATACTATCAATGTTGATACTTTCTCTCTTACCTATTTTCTCTTATATATAGTAATACTAATGTACGTAAGAGCTTCCGTTCATTGACAAGGCAAGGTTCTCGTTGCAAATATCGTAGTAAAGTATTCTCAGATTTTATTTGAAAGGAAATGATTTTGAATTTCGGATACAATTTTAAAACATAATTTTCAAAAATGTTTAAATATATATTTTTTGTTAATGTATTAATTCCTAAGTCACAAATTTCATTTCATTCGAAATTCAGTGGTGCTGTTCATGTAAAAGTAGTCCAAAGTACAATTGTGGAATCGAATTCCTTATGCTACTACTTATTTTCATTACTTTCCTTTTCCATTGGAAACACAGGGCAATTATCGAGATTGTGTTATTTCTCTGATGTTCACTTTGTGTTCATTATATAACGATAAATCGTGAAGTTTCTGCTAAGTTTAAATCGCCTTGATTCTAAAATAGTATACCATTTGCACAATAAGGAGAATTTGGAATTCGCTACATATTTAGAAGAACTGAAAAATTATATAAGTGTGTTTTAAGACTGGTGTTAAAATTCATATCATAGATATTTATTTTAAAACATTTTAAAAATATTACTTCCAAATGAAATTTTATACCATTGAAAATGTTTGTATACAATTTACTGTTTTTGATTGAAAATTTCCTAAGCACATAATGTTTGCTAAAGTATATATTTATCAATTTATCGCACGTAAACATTTTCAAGAATTGAAATATTTTTAGCTCTATGATTGTAAAAAAGAACTTGATGAAAGATGGAGATTTCGAAAACACGACATATCTTGTCAGCACAATGTGTTAAGATGGGTTACAAAATCTATTAAAGAGCATTTCATATATATAGAAAAGTAAATAAATTTAAATAGAATACATCAGAACAGAGAGTTTTGTGTATTTGTATTAGAAAACATTCAACAAATTGGAAGCTGTGAGTATACGACTATTTTTACTTCAAATGGAACACTGAAACCACATAATGTGACTGATACAAAGTTTTCAGACCTACAAAGTGATAAATTAATTTAGGGCAAGAATTGTCAAGTATGAATTCGAAATTGCAACATGAAAAAAGTGCATTCAAATTTCTTTCGATGTCGAGACACGATTTAAAATGATATATTTGATTGCTAATTTCATACAACCACCTTTAAGACTGGGGTTTATATAAGTCTAGTAGGCTAACCGAGTCTGTAAAAATGCCTATTTTATAAGCTTTTTAATTACGTACTTCTAACTGGTTTATATATTTTTTTTGAAAATCAAGTTAAATTCTTAATTTTCAGCGTAATCAAATTCTAGGCTTGTCAACCAAATTGTTTTTAACTTATTATAATTTTTTCGACTTTATCATCATATTCGCTTAAAGACGCTAACACCGCGTTATAAGATTTCATGTTCTTTGTCCTGTAATCCAAATGCAGAAATTAAGGTTTATTGAGGTGGACAAAACTAAACAGGGAAAGTGAGTAGCAAAGATCAATATTGTATATAACGCTCAATGTTAAATGTGTATGATATTTAAATATAAATTTGTATACCTTATATCGAAAAAAGCTATTCACTGACTTCACTAAGTCTATTTTATTGATTTCTTAAATGTAGTGGTATTGTCCCGTTATGGACCTCGATTCACTAGGCGAAAGAGAATAGTGACTTTTTGGCTCATTTGCCATTTATATGCGCTCCTTTTATCTTGCTCTTTTACCACATTATTATCTTACATTCCAAATAATCCACACAACGTGTTTAGCTGCATATTCCTCGAAGTTTTCTATCTTATGTGACTGAATCTTCATGATGTTGCATTTTCTATGTTGGGCAGAGTAAAAAATTATAATACACAACTTATTATACTTATATTTTATTGTTGCTAATACTTTTCATAGTTTACTTTGAATAAATGTTAAAAGAAAAATATTATTAAGAAAAGAAATTTCTTATTCAAAGAATCTGAATATTTCACGTTGACAAAAATAGGCTTCAATGAAGCAAAAATATTTCCAGGAATTTGAAGAATGCGATGGCTCAACTGGGAACCTATTTTTGAACTGGCGGAGAAAGAGAGAGAATAACTTATTTTTTGCTCACATATTGTCGATATGTGCAAAATAATTTATGCTGCCAGTTTAGGAGGAAACAAACTCTGTAACAAAAAAGAAAATTTTCTGAGAAAAATGTCATAATGTTAATTGATTAACCAGAAGTAGTAAAAATTATTCAAAGCTTTTATTCTTTACTTGATACAATAACTTAAGAAATATCGTTTGAGGTATAAGAAAATATCATGAAAATCTTATATATATACAGATTGGATGATAAATACCAGTATACAGCGTCTCTATTTGAATTAAGTTAGAAGTAGAGTTTATAAAAAGTTACCTTTCTTATGCCATTTGCTTAAATATTGTGCATGTGCTTTTATTGTGATACTTTTTTCTTGTTATTTCAGGTCAAAAGTTCGCTTTGATGGAAATGAAAACTATCCTCTCTTTCATTTTAAGACGTTATTCCATCAAATCCCTTGACCCAATAGTAGAAGTACAACCTTTGATGAATATCACCCTCCATCCTTCAATACCGATCCGCATCAGTATAAGATCAAGATATAGACATGAACAACCACAAAACTGAATTCATCAATTGCCTTGAAGTTCTCAACTACCTGAAAGAAGTTTCGTAATGAGTGTTTAATACATGCCTGTAATGAAAATTATTTTGAACACATTATTTCTACCTCAAACGATTTGTATTTGTTATACAATTTTATCAATGTATCACCTTCAATAATTGCTACCTCAAAAGACTTTCACTAAATGTGATGGTATTCTTTCTTCCTATATTATTTCTACCTCAACAAGGTTGTACATTATGTGTGACCTTATTAATTTACCATGTTCACAACATCTCTACCACCAGTAGAAATTTCTCTCAAATACGTCTAATAAAGTTAAATCAAATATTATTATTTTATATTTCTTGTAATTGAATAAAAATAATTTGTTTCCAAAATTCAATGTTTGTTTTATTATATCCGTTTTCAAATTGTTCGTTTGCATGATTACAGTTATAAAAATAAACATATGACTTTAGAAGCAAAATGTTAAAAATAAAAGCGTCGAAAAATAGATTTAAATAAATGTAAAAATATTCTTTAAGAAAATAGAATTTAATAAGCTTGTAGGTTCAGAATCCATACAGGTATACGCGGATTATATTTTTCAAAATATCAAATAAAAGCTCACAAAAAATCAGACATAATCAATCCTTTACTGATCAAACATATTCATAGCTCTTACCTTCAGAGGAAATAAAATAAAAACTCTTCTTGAGCTGAGTTAATATAAAGGAATAAAGTACACTGATGTGTTGAAAAAAGAGTAACTTTAAATGTTAATAATTCTTCAGATGTTTAATTTAAATATTAATTTAACAGTTATAAAGTGTAGCTAAAATACCGGGTTATATTGCTACAAAAACTTTTATTTTTATTTTTCACAATTTTAACATTATCCTCTTCAATATATATCCTTCAACAATCCATGCACGTCTCCATGTGTTTGTAAAATAGATCAAAGAGGCTTTGGATGTCAGTTTCCAAAAGTATGTTCATGGTGTTCGTCACGCTTTTTTTTTTATTACTTGAATAATTTCAAATCCCGTTTTTTTGTGCTATTTCGCCGCAGGGAATAAAATAGTCACACGGAATAAGATCGAGTGAATAGAGTGGATGTTCCAACACAGGGATCTTACGTTTCCCCGAACCGTCTTGACATACTATGCAGTAAGGTCTCGGACGTTGTCTTGATTAAATTTCCAAGAATATTTTTTTCTCATTTCGTACAAAATCTTTCGAACTAATTGTAATTCTTTAGAAATTCCTATGATTTCAGCAACTGCATGAATATTCAACCAACAATTTCACGGAATAAAGCGTGATTTTTTTTTTTTTTTTCAATATTTTCACCTCGTTTTGTTGTATAATGTTTTCCTGGACGTGACTAACCTACAACTCTTACCTGATTGGACCGTTTGAAACATTGAAAAACTTTTAAGGCGTGAAAAACATATATTGCCATACATTCTTTTTAGCAAAGAACTTATTTCTGTGGCGGATTTTCTGAATTTCAACTGAAATTTCACAACAATGCAGTATCCTTTTAAAACTCTTGAAGTTTTTCTGACGGTTTGCATATGCAAAGTCGGATACGAACGAATGCCACTGGTCAATTAAAGGGTCCATAGACGACTCGTGAGAAAGAATGGGAAAAATGTGTCACTCCATTCAGCCATGTACGTTTGATTTTGAAAGGTGCATTGTTGGTGAAACCGAAAGGTATGATAGGTTAATTTTTACGCTTATCTTGTATATTAATTCAATTTTAATAAACTGCAACAAGTGAGATTTCTGCATTTTTAAAACGAAAAAAAAAATTAAGAAATTTGAAATTATTATGCTAACTTAACAAGAAAAAGGAATGAAAAAAGTTATAAACGATTTTGCACAGAAAAATACTTTTATTTCTTCCTTCCAAATTTAAAGCTCTGACTTAACTGTCTTTCATGTAGTAAAACAGATAAGAATAATTTTCATCATAATAATAACAAGTCATTCAAGCATATTTGTTTTGTAAGTATTTAAAACTAGAGTGGAAATATTGATAGCATATCTATAAAACAACTTATCACCCGTAGTAAACTAGAAATGTAAATAAAAAAAAACGATAAAGTTTACAATTTTAAAAAAGAAACCAGAAAAAAGAAACTTCTTTAAATATCTGATTATGATGATAATTCTTATAACTATCCCCTGATTACATTTTAAAAACATAGGTTTTAATTCAACTATTTCTTATGATAAGATAGGCTTACATCATCAACAAAATTTCAATTTATAAAACAGTGTGTGTTTATATTTGATATTAAATTCTGAGGATTAGATTATATTTTTCAAACCGTAGATTTGACTGATTAAATTCATTCTTTGATAGGGCCCTTGTGCTAATAAAATCACCCAAGCATTAATGAAACAAGAGTAATTTAAATGAAAAAAAGGCATGAATGACATCAAATTAGACAGGGTAGGATACCATACAGTCTTTTAGTACAGCAATAAATTTCTCAAAATTGTCTGTTTCATTCAATAGTGTTTTTTTAAATTCAAATTATAAATCATCAGACTAATAATTATAATTCATATGATAAAAATTTATAATTCAAATTGTAATTCATACTTTGAAAAACATTTCTAGTAATTGTGAAGTAATTTAAATTTTTTATTGTATTTTTTCAAGAAATATTTTAATATTAAACTTTTTCCTGTCATTTGAAGATAAGGAAAATTCTGATTCTTTTTCAAAAATTGACTTCTAAAAATGTCATGTAACTTATTAAACACTAAGCCAAAACTTTGAGTTCAATTAGTATGGTAAACTAATGGTTTTGGTGAAGGAAATTCTATATTTGTATGAAAAATTAATTGAAGGATCAATGGAAATAGCAATCTAAATTGGTATTGTTTTACTGCCAATATATGCTAGTTCATAGATAATGTAAGGCACTTATTTAATTTTAGGTGATATTATTCTCCCCCCCCCCCCAGAAAGGTGTATTATGTCATACACCAGGCATGCAAAAGCTCTTTTTTTTTCAGTAGTTGAAATCGAGTTCAGTATCCTGATAGATTAAACGAAGATTTGATCCACTTGAACCGTTGATTGTATGTGGTAGTTGAAAATAGTTATAGAAATATTATTTAAGTAGTATACGTACCATATATTAAAATAAATTTTTTCAAAGCTGATTTTTATTGAATATTAGCAGAAGTGAATATAAAATATTGAGTTTCTCCTAGTAAATTTTTTCGATGTAGAAATAATTTCAATATAACATGTAATTTCAAAATTCTTTAATTCTAAATAATTTGAACTATCAGCAGTTGTAGTCGACAGGATAAATTGATGTTTATTTTGAAATGTGTATTAGAAAGCTGGACATAAATCGCAGCAAATTGTTTCAGTATAGTCAAGATTATCTATTTAACAATATACTTCCCCTAAATATCCCACATGCCTGCAATAAAAGCAATGAACTTTGGATGGAACTTACTCATATGTTTCAAACAGAAAACGGGAATATGCGCTGCATGAAAAGATTGAAATAAATATCAATGACTTATTGAAATTTAAATGTTGTTGATAATGACATCAAATTATTGACTGAGACGATAAAAAAAATTTTAAAAATATAAATATGATTATGGAAGAAGATTAAATCAAGAAGAATTTCAATGAGAGAAGAATTTTCTTGACCTTTGAAATAAGTCTTATTTTCCGTCTATTAACAATTTGAAAGTGGAGAAAATGAGGGAATGCAAAATATCAAAAAATAATGATCAAGTATTTACATTTCACATTCATTCATTTAAATTCAAACGAGTTCGAAAGAAAATGTACTACACAAATATAACAGATTTATTTGTCTGATTTATTATCATTGACACACGTAGAAGCAACACGAGGACAAAAGACCCCGATCTTCGTAATTCTAAGCCTCGGTGAGGTGACGAGTTCGTCTACTCGTCGGATCTTTAATGGCAATATAAGTCTTAACCCTCCGAGCGTTTTACTTTTTTGTGTAAAACTATACCGAAAGCGATCTACTTAGGCACAGCTAAAGGTCCCGAAAAGTTTTCCCTATCCATTCACAAATTCTTCAAAAATGCAAGAGCCTCCTGTTCCTACCCCCTTTTATGACGCGGGTGGTCCACACAACCCCTTGGGTAGGGCATTTTAATTGCTTAGATCCGACGCTTAGATAAGCGATTTCGTTGCCTAGGGGAAATCTTGTACGGCAGGCTACAAGCAAGCAGGAATGGGGTTCAGATTATTCACAGATCAGAACTTGGAAGATGTTCGCCCGACCTATTGAGTTTCAATAAAAGCGTTCCAACAAATGAAGAATAAAAAAATATAGCTTGATAAAAATTGGTGGGTTCATAGTTGAAAAATATTTGTTTGCTTCAAACAATAGAAATTTTTTTTTTCTGTAATTTTTAAAAACTTTTTTTTTAATTTTAATATTACGATTTTAACCTAGAAAAAGCACCCTATATTCATTATTGAATACGAGACCAAGAAAATACAAAATTGTTTGCATGTTTTGAAAAAAATTAATGATTAGTATTTGCTATCAAGCACTATTTGCTTAATCAAAGCGCCAGAATTGTCATAAAAGTTTAATTTTTATAGAAGATTGAATTCTCAGAAGCAGTTTGCTTGTAAAAATAAATATCAATAAATATTTTAAGGATAAAATAAAATCTTAAATTTCGTAAAATCACGTGTTTCAAATACAGTAATCGAGACGCATTAGGTCACATATTTAGGCGTTTTTTGGATCAGGTGAAGAATGCACACTTATTCATTATTTTCAAGGTATGAAGTAAAATTGGCGCCACTGTTTTAAAATTGAAATTTTGAACAGAATTTATTTTGAAAGATAATATTAAATGCTTTAGTAATTTGCATAATATTTTAGTGGACGGTAACGCTGATCCTCATAAAAATGTAAAAATTAGTTTGGTCAAACATATATCAGATCTGCAAAAAACCTTTTTTGAATCCTGTTCAAAATAAAAAATTATCTTGGATCCAAAATCTTTTTAAGACTTTTAATTCACTGAACTCCCAATAAAAGAAGTTGGTGTGGTGTGGAAGTTAGGAGAGGGGGTGCCAGCTCAAGTGTCGTCCTCTGCACTTGACCGAAGTTCAAAATTACGAGGTCCATTGCCAATAGCCCTCGTGTTGCTTCCAGTGCGACGTTAATAAGAAAACACTAAACTAAACCCAATAAAAGAAGAAAACCTCCGAACTCCCAACAAAAGAAAAAATTGAGTGTATATCAGTTTGATTGATATATCACATTGATGTATACTCAATTGAAATTAAAAGTTAGTTAAGTGTTATAATGTATTTTTTGATTGACAATAGAAAATAATATCATGAAATTGCCGTAAGAGTTGTGAAACATCTAATATCATATGTTTCAACCTATATATGCGAAAAATCTTTCTCTTTGTACACTGCGACAAAAACAAAATACAGAAATAGGTCGGATGCTGAAGAAGACATTAGGTTGATGGTTTCAGAAATTTTTACAGACGTAAAAATACTTTGCAATAAAAAACAATCATGGTCAAATCATTAAAATTCTTTTTTTTTCTCATTATTTGTTATATTTAAAAAAATATTGCTTTTGTTTATTATGCATAGGCCATATTTTAGGAAAAAAAAAACTTTCGCTACCTTAACATTCATTAATCTTACTAAGACGTTTCTAATAAAAAAATAGAAATGCAATAATAATTTTGTAAATTTGATTAGGATAAAGAGCTTTGATATCCTATTTTTTCTGCTGTTTGATCAAGGGGTTCCTTGAAGGTAATGGTAAGCTCAAAAGGTTCCCCAAAGTGCAAGAGGTTGAATACCTCTGCTCTAAGCGAAATACCCCATCTACATCCACTTTTGTGCAAAGGTAATATATTTTACATTCAATAAATAATTTTAAATTTTAATGGAGTATATATTCTTCAAAATGTCAAAATATTTCTAGCCATCTTCAATCCCACATTTTAATTTTCAACTTTCTGTTTCTTTGGTGTTTTCAAACTTTAAGTACATATTCGTATTATATCTTTTAACAGAAAATTGTCATCGATTACTACATCTTACATATCAGTTATTACAAATTTGGCAGTGAGAGAAACTTTTCCCTTTTTAATTTGTCTTTCAAAACAGTACACTTAAAACACTTTAGTTCAGTGAAGTTGACAAACATTTCCTCAAAGAATTCATAACAAATTTTGTAAGCAATTTTAAATTTTAGAAATGTATTCTTAATCCCAGGAATATAACCATATATAATTGTTAGTTTATTCTTTAGTATTAATGGTACGAATTTATCATCATATCTCGTTCTATATCGGAATAAAATAAACTGTAGCTGAAATGTTATGATGTTTAATTTCTTTGGTAGTTTTACAGAAAAATAATGTCTGGCTGTAGAGAAAAGAGAGCGTATGATTTGATCAATTGAAAGGTGATATTTTTTCCAAATGTAAGGTATTTTTTAAATTTAAATAACTTGACCGAAGCGGATCATATAATTTCAAAATGCACTCTATTTGTGCTCTGTTTGTGTGCTGGTTTCAAAGTAAACCACCTCACTTCTGAATAGCCGAGCAGCTTTTTATATTCAATATCAAAATGAATGCAAAATTGCTTACGATTTGCTTCTCCAACCTTAAAGGGACTAAAATATATGTTTAAGTTCAGTGCAAAATATTCACAATATGTAAAAATAATATTCATCTATTAATTTTAGTCCATTTTACAAATTGTACCTAAAAAGAGTTATATGTGTTTATTAGATCAAAAATTCGTTTATAACAAATCAGGTATAATTTTGGGTAGTTTAAATTTCAATATAATATACATATTTTAAAACAAATGCAAAAAGAGTCAATTTATTCAAACTTGTATTTCATGAATAAAATAAATCAGTGTTCATATGTTCTCAAATAAACAAAATTGTAATCAAAGTGTTCATTCAATTTACAAAAAAATGCAAAGAATCGTATATAAGCAATAATTTTAATTGTTACAAATGTTAAAAATATCAGAGACACATAAGAAAAAAAAAATATTTTATATTAAATGCTTAAACAAAACAAAAGTACTAAGTCTTTAAAGTACCTTAATGCCTACTTTCAGAACAATTTGTTATTTGAGAAAAAATTGTTTGTGAAACACAATATTGTGTATATATAACAGTGTACAGTTTAATTTAAAATTATAATTGAATTTAAAATTATAAATTTTTTAACATTTGTGATAATAATGTCACTTATATCTATTTTTAATAATCTGTGAATGCATCAAACTATTACTTTATTATGTTGACGGTATATTTAATATTACGTATAATATAACGAACAAATTTCTAACTGAATTTTAAAATAATTATTTCAGAAACTGTTGTAGATATGCTCATAATTTTTGTATACCGAAGTTTTAGTATCTCAGCTTTGCTTCCAAGTAAAATTTTTATTTTATATTCATCAAATTGTTCAGCATATTTTTTGCTAATGACGTGCGGTTTTTAACTGATTTGTAAAAAACTTACGGAATATATGAAAATATGCTGGCGATGAAATTTATTAAATTTTGAATTTTATATTTTAAATTTTCATAGAGTTGTAAATTTATGTGATTAATAATTTTTAACTTTGTATGTACCATACATAAATATTTTTTGATGTAATTTGAAAAGCAGATTTTCAGGGTAGCTTATGTAAAATTCGTAGTTGTATAATGTTAAGATTACGAAAAATGTCCGGATTTTAATTACATGTACTTCAATTATCCTTTAACAGAAGATAAATTATAAGGGATTTAACACATATGAATATTTTTTAAATTTGAATCTTCAAATAATTAGTAATCAAAAGTATCTGTGCAAAAGTACAGTTGATACTTACACGTATGAACAAATATAAATGTGTGCAGATGCTATTAATTACTAATTTTTCAAAAATCAAGTTTGAAAAATATGAGTTGGAGTGGGAAATCGCATTCTTTTTCTCTTTGAGGGAATATGTAGTTCAGTTATTTAAAATTCGGATGTATTTCAAAACTTAACATTACAAAACTGAGTATCATGCGTAAGCTGTCCTGAATACCTGGCTTTGAAATTATGAAAAAAAAGAAAACTAATAGATTTAAAAAAAAGTTTAATTTTTGGTATTACTTTTATTCATGCATTAGAGATTTTTAAAAGTAAAGAAATACAGAAGCTTAAAAATTATTCATTTGTAATAATTGAAAATCTTAAAGCGTTTCTGATTTTGACTCGTTCGTTTTTTTTTTTTTTTTTAATTTATGACACGTTATTAGGAAATAAATATTATTTTAAAAACTGAAAGTAGTGAATAAAGTAACACAAATGAAACAATAGAACGTATTTATTATTTTCATACATTCTCTGTATTTAAACAAACATTTTATAGATATATATTTAGCGATGTTTTTCGAGATTTATAGAAATAACATAAAAACTTAACTCTATCTGATATTTTTTAATATGAGGAAAAATAAAAAAGGTGAATTTTTAGCAATCAAAGAAAATATACAAAGATTAATTTGTCCAACAATATAAAACAGTAGGTTTCCTACTCTATCTAAATTTGTTAAAATTCCAAATGAATATTAATTAAAAATGGGATTAAAATCTAGTTAATTTTGTGATTGAACTTTAAAGCGTTTTTTGGATTGGTTTAAATAAAAAAATTTATCTCGAAAGCTAGGTCAAGGGACGCATTTCTTTCATAAACCCAATAAAATCTCAACTCAAGTTGACCAACAAACACACTTGAAAGGAAATTTTCCCCTTCCCCTCTTGAACGAATGTCTCAATGGAACTCTCTCTAGCCCTAAGGGCAAGAGTGGGGTTCCCTTGTGAGCCATAAAATTTCCTGTCAAAGTTCATTGTGTGTCCGCAACCCTCCCCAATTATCTAACAAGATGTAAAACTTTTAAAAGGGGGGGAAGGAATTGCAGAAAAACCCGGCGCAAACGATCTCGAATACATCCTGTGATGGCGAAAAAACACGGCTCTGACGCTTTCGGTGCGCTCACAGCCACACGGGATTTTACGGCGCAAACGCTTTCGGAATATCTCGGACAGTACGGAAAAAAGCGTGTGAAACGCTTAGAGGGTTAACTGACGACTCTACGAAACAACACTGTTCGCGAGGTCATGACCATGCACATTAGATTATCGTGATCCCAAATGTAATTATGAAATAATACTGTAATTGCAAAAGAATTTTTTTCATTTCAATACATTAAATTGTAAGTGTTTTATTTGACTTAAATACAAATGTAAATCTTCTCACATTTCAAAACATCAATTTTAATGAGCTATTTAATCATAAGTTTCGCTTTGTTTGTTTGGGTTTATAAGACTATAAGTTTGATTTATATATTTATTCTGTATCAGTTAACAAATATTTTAAGTAAAGCTTTATTTCGTTTATTTTTGTGTTTTTTAATACAGACAGTAAATTTAAAATTCCGCATTTTTCTTGCTCCCCCATTTGTTTAACCATCCAATTTGTAAAGAAAATGAATGGAATTTAATATTTAAAAGCTTGGGAAGTAATAGAATTTTAATCACAAATTTACTGCACTTTGTGTCTATTATTCTTGATACATTTTCCCTATGACAAACAAGATTTACAGTATATCTATACATGCGCTTGAGAAGGAAAGCTTATAATGAAGAGCATCTCGTTCGGGTTTTTTGATAACATTTTGGACAGCACACTTTGCATCTCTTTTATTCTAGTATTTTATTATTTACGACCTACTGCAAATGCTAATTTCTTCTTAATCGTTATGCGGTCACGGTAGTTTAGTGGTCATCGTTATGGACTCTCGGCCAGCAGTTTTCGTCGAGTCATGGGTTCAATCCTTGATGCCACTAAAGACCCTCCGTGTAACCGGGGATGATACACGTTAAATCTGTTAAGGCTTAGAGTCCTCTCATTTAATTCTTGTGGAAGTTTGGAGAGAGATGTATCAACTCTGGTGTTGTCCTAGTACAATTGAGCGAGGCTCAAAATTACCTCATATTGCTTGTTGTGCGACGTTAGTAAAATCATTCAAGCAACTGGCCTTAATTGTTGATGAGATAATTTTTTTTAATTATAATACATCTCTAAGGTTTTGGGAGATGTTTTCTAAACTCCTAGACAAAAGGTTTCTGTATGGCTGGTTTTGATTGTAAAAAGTACTTGCATGCATATGAACAACAAACGCATGTATTGCTCATAGATCAATTATGTTGCAAAATAAACACATGATTTGATCTCGGGTTTCCATTTAAAGGAAGAGTATTATTTTCTATCGACCCATAGAAACACGAGTCATACCCGGTTAAACATAAATAATGAAGAAGTTTTCTTCAGACACGTAGCATCTATCGAGCGTTATTTGAAGTACAGATCATCCAAAATTGCTGAAATCATTCCTAAACATATGAATGATAATTGTCGATTAGACCCAGGCAAGTAAAATGTCATTATATACACACATTTTTGTTTAAAATTTATTATTTCTACAAGTATAAAAATGTTATTGACTATAAAGATATTTATGTGTTTGAAAAAGACATAAAAAATAAAATTTCATGATTAAAATTACAGGACCTATCAAGAAGTTACACTGAAAACCAAGACATTTTTTCTTGAAACATTTTAACGAATTTAGGAAACCATATCTCAGTGGATTTGGGAAATATTCATAGAAAATTAAATTGGTTCTCCCTTCATTCAATATGGCACTTGTCGATCAGTATATCACATGACGTTATTTCACTGCATTTCAAAGTGCTTTGTTTCAAAAAACAAATGATCCAGGAAGGGGGTAATAAAATGCACCCAGGTGCCATCAAGATAAGTTTCATCGGACATTGTCCGGTGATTAGAGTTTTATCGTCCATTTGGAACAAATATTTCATCAACGTAGCATTTAATTAACTGACGAACATTCATATTTAAAACATCTTGTAAATGTGTTAATTCTAGTGATAGTTTCCGTAACATTTTTGGCACTAATAGTATAAGAAACGTGATTTCTTTAATTCAAATTATCTATAAACATTACTTTAGATGTGAAAGGGGTGAAAAAGGTCTTCAAGGGTCTTTCGGAAAATGTCTTTTTTCATACTAATGATCTGAAGTGGATCTAGACATCATTTAAATGATTACAAAATATTTATGATTTATGTTCGAATAGGACTGTCTTGCAAAAGATAAACATCATCATACTCAAAAGTAACCTTGTTGGTGATAGAATGCAACTAACTAACCTTTAGTAGTTCCAATGGGCAAATTGCTCCCATTACCCAATAATGGATACTAAAATAAAAGAAGGTATATTTATAACTCCCAACATTCAGTAACTTATGAAAAACATTCAGTTTTTGGAAAAAGATGCATGAATTTCATTCAAGGAGAGTGTGGGAACTTTTCTATCTCGTTTTAAGTTTATTTTTCTACATAAACTGCAAGAGTTATACTTCAAATTACTGTGAAATTTTTGGCAAATTTCGATCGTTACAGCATGCTGTTAAAACTTCTTTTCTTACACTCTCATCCAATTTTTTCCCAGATTACTTAAGGGAATTGGCTATGAATATGCTTAATGAACTATAAACGTTTGGTATTTATAAAAACGTAAAGTATATAAACTTATATACTTTATTTACGTACTTATATAAACGTAAAGTGTGTGTTCTTCTGTCATAAATGTGCTAAATTAAACCCAGGAGTAAATATCACATTCTATTGTACAATCTCTTAAGCTGATTTGTTACAACCTGTAAATATACATCACTCATTTAACAAAATTAACAATCACCTTTATATTTCTATTATCATTTTAATGTGTTCACGTGTACAATATGTTTCGGGGGAGGAGGATCAAACCAACTGAAATATTATCCTTAAATTTAAAAAAAAATGTGAGCCAGCTTTTGTTTATAAGTGTAATTTATAATTATGTATCGATTAAACACATTTAGCGTAGGAAGGTTAAAAACTGTTTTAACGATTTCGTGATTGTGGGAATTGACCCGCTGCGCTGCAGCAGCGCCACCTTCAACTCAGATTAGATGGTTAGATCTCGAGGTGTAAGCACGCAGAAATGCGTGTCCGTCTTTTTCTTTTATTTTTCATATGTAAATAAACATTTTTCGTCCTTAAATGAGCGTGGTTCTTGACAATATACCGACGCCAACCTCCACAATGGGGGCTCGGGCTCGGCAAATGAACCACTGTTTAAAGTTAAATTAAAATTTAAAATGAAATCTTGCAACTAGAACGCGAACAGGCTAACGGATTGGCTGACGCCCAAAAAATGGACGCTAGTGTGCAGACTACGTTGGAAGTAATTTTGTCGGAGTACAGACGGTACGCCTAAGAAGAAAAAAAAAGTTTTGGACTTGAGTATATGAAGTGCAGACGGCACTTACATCACTACCAAGTTACGAAAAATCCATAATTTAACTGGAAGTGCAGACGGCACTTATTGTTGTGTATTATTGTTGTGCCACCATTCCGTTGGACTTGTTGCAGAATTTAAAAAAATCAACGCTAAAAGAATAATAACAGACGGTTTATGTGTTTTGTGTTCCCAATTCGGATGTACCATTGTTCGATATACCACTGCTGAAAAGAGGGGTAAGTACCTCCTCTCTTTACTTTTCAATTTATATGTGAAAATAAGTTTTATTCAGTGACTGTGCTACTTGAACTATATAAAGATGATCACCCTTAATGATATTCCTGTTGTGTCAAATTTTCTTAAAAGAGGAAATATTAAAACAATTAAGTTGTTAAACAGTATATTATTTAACGATGCATTTGATCGTAATTCAAGAAAAAAATTGAGAAGTTTTTCCTCATTTCCCAATGATTTCAATGTTGAAGATCGTAAGAAATTAATATTCGATTCTTTTTCTTTAAATGATTTGGTTTGTGTAATAAATGTGTTAGGTCTGGATACTAATGGTAGTAAAGAAGAACTCCTTAATAGACTTTTTCAATCTTTATCGAATCTAAATGAATTGCAAGCTTTAAACTGTAAATCGTTAAACAGCGACTCTGAAATTTCTGATGACGAAGCAGAAAAAAGTCCTACTTCATTCTTTCCCCCTACTGTGATGTCTCCGGCTTTGAATCATAACATGTCTGCTAATACTTTCGACACTTCCCTTTATTTTGTTTTGAAAGATCTCGGAAATTCACATCGAAAGTTTACTGGTTCTGATACGTATGATATAAAGTGTTTTATTCAAGACTGTGAGGAATCTTTTCTTTTTTTCCCATCGTTGAATGAACAGCAAAAAACAATATTCGCTAAAACTTTGATTGAAGGTCAGGCAAAGAGTTTTTTATACACGCAACGTAATCTTACCACATGGTTTTCATTTAAAAATGCTTTATTAGAAGAATTCCATCATCAATTAAATTCTGCTGAGATTCATAGACAGTTAAGTAGACGTAAATTACGTCAAAACGAATCCCTTTTCGAATATTTTATTGCCATTAGAGAACTCGCTAGTACTTCCAGTGAAATTATTGATGAATCTTCATTATTTGAATACTGTATAAACGGCATACATGATTTCCCATCAAATAAAGCTATTTTATACGGTGCAAAATCTATCCCAGAATTTAAAGAGAAACTTCGTATTTATGAAAAAATAGTCAGTGATAAAAATAAAAAATCCTTTCCGAGAACAAATTCTCGGACAAATTATTAGACATAAATTTTCAAAAATGCAAATTTTTAAGTAAACAAATAGAATTTCTTGGTCATGTTATTAAAAATGGTAAATTGTACCCGTCACCACAAAAAGTCAAAGCTGTTATTAATTTACCTGAACCGAAATGCCAAAAGGACTTACAATCTTTTCTTGGTCTTGCTGGATATTTTCGGAAATTCATTTTAAATTTCTCCATCATTGCACATCCTCTAACAGAACTTCTGAAGAAAAATCGTGAATTTAAATTTGCTGATAGAGAAATACAAGCATTCAATTGTCTCAAACAATGTTTATCCTCTCCACCTGTTCTAAACATTTACAATCAGAACGCTGATACCGAAATTCATTGTGATGCTAGTATTCATGGTTATGGATGTATTTTACTCCAAAAATCAATGACTGATAATGCGCTCCACCCAATATATTTTATGAGTAAGAAAACGACAGACGCCGAAACAAAATATAGCAGCTATGAACTTGAAGTCTTAGCTATTGTCCAAGCATTAAAAAAGTTTAGAGTTTACTTATTAGGCAAACATTTCAAAATAGTTACTGACTGCAACGCGTTCGCAATGACTCTAAAGAAAAAAAGATTTGTGTACTCGAATAGCGCGATGGGCATTGCAACTACAAGATTTTGATTATGAAATAGAACATCGCTCTGGTTCCAAAATGAATCATGTAGACGCACTAAGTAGATACCCAGTTATGGTCGTACAAGACAGTCTCGTAGCAAAAATCAAAACGGCTCAAGAACAAGACACTGAAATCCAAACTATCAGAGAACTTTTAAAAATTAAACCGTACAAAGATTACCTTCTAAAATCCGATATACTCTACAAGTTTGTAGATGGTGAAGAACTACTCGTTGTTCCTAAAAATATGCAGAATGACATTATACGCAGCTCTCACGAGCGTGGACACTATGCTTCTAAAAGAACAGAAGAAGCACTCAAGCATCAATTCTATATCCCTAAAGTTAAAGAAAAAATAGACTGTTTCATTCAAAATTGTGTTCCATGTATTTTGGTTAATCGCAAACGTGGCAAACAAGATGGTCTACTACATCCTATCGAAAAAGAAGCCATTCCTCTACACACATATCATGTTGATCATTTAGGCCCATTTCCTACTACAAATAAGAATTATAAACATATTTTTGCCGTCATTGACTCCTTCACAAAATTTGTATGGCTTTACCCAACGAAGTCAACAGATGCTGCAGAAGTTATTGCAAAATTAGAAAATCAAAAATACATATTTGGCAATCCATCTCGAATTACTTCTGATCGTGGTACCGCATTCACTTCTAAACAGTTTCAAGATTATTGCAGTACCGAAAACATTGAACATTTCCCAATCACCACCGGATTACCTAGAGCAAATGGACAAGTAGAACGTTTAAATTCTACAATCGAAACAGTCATATCTAAACTTTCCATAGACAACCCAGAAAAATGGTACATGCACATCAAAGAAGTCCAAAGAGTTATAAATTCAACATTTCAACGAAGCATTCAAACAACTCCCTTCGAATTACTGTTTGGTACTAAAATGAAGACGCCACAAGATCTCAATATCACAAATTTACTTAATGAAGAAATCCAAGCTAATTTTGTCAACAACCGTGACGAGTTAAGGAAAAAAGCTAAACAACAAATCCTGAAAGTTCAAGATGAAAATAGAAAAAATTACAATCTCCGGCGAAAACCAGCAACTATTTTCAAGCTTCATGATCTTGTCGCCATCAAACGTACTCAAATTGGACCAGGACTCAAACTAAAACCCAAATATTTAGGTCCATACAAGATAACGAAAATCAAACCGAACGACACTTACGATGTTCAAAAGTGTGGCTTTTTTGAAGGTCCAGCGAAAACTAGTACGTGTGCTGAATATCTCAAGCATTGAACTAATGATGCTATTACCTGATAAACTAATGAAATGACATTTTCATTCGAACTTTGAAAAGACATTATTTTTTACCTTATTATCTTTTTTTGTATTATAACAGAGTGAATTTCGTTTTTTTCATTATTTTGTGTTTTTCTAGTGTATTAATTTTTCTTTTCAATTTTTCAGATATTGTGAATTAGCTTAAATTTTTTGAATTTTCCTAATTGTTAATATTCAACCATAGACTAATCAACTTTTAAGTGAGTATGTTCTTTAATTTTCAATTGTGTTATTATTTTGTTAATATTGTATGCATATATATTATTATTTTAATTGTACTTTTACTGGCTCACCTGGGGTCAGGTGATATTGTCGGATGGCCGATTGTGGGAATTGTCCCGCTGCGCTGCAGCAGCGCCACCTTCAACTCAGATTAGATGGTTAGATTTCGAGGTGTAAGCACGCAGAAATGCGTGTCCGTCTTTTTCTTTAATTTTTCATATGTAAATAAACATTTTTCGTCCTTAAATGAGCGTGGTTCTTGACAATATACCGACGCCAACCTCCACATAATTGTATATTATTATAAATTCTGTTTCCTCAAAGTCTAGAAATGGATGTGGTGTGGAGCGGAGAGTGAAATTCTTCATTTGGCTGTAGTACGAATAATGATAGTTTTTTCTAATATATTATTAATAAATATATATTCATTTTTATCAATCATTTCTATTAATTTATTCAATATTCACTTAACAATTTTTGGTAAACAGAAAAAGATATAAATTATTTTGTCATGAATGTGTTTTCTTTCCTTGTTCAATACATTTTCAAAAAGAGTTTTTATTTTTATTTTGAGTGAGTTCATTTTCAAAATTCTGAATTATTTCATAATTTATTTAAATGTTTTCAAATATTTGTATTAATTGTTAATGACATTAACAGTACAGGAGTACATTTCTTAAATAAATTTTTCGGCTAATCTCAGAGAAACAGTGCTTCATAATTTTATCGCACATATTTTTTAAAAACTCTGGCTCGGTTATGAAGAATAACGTAGGTCGGCCTATCATATCCTACCTGTTCTTTCAATGCATTCAAAAGTAGACAACACAAAGTAACCTCTCAGCTATTGTGGAGAATCAGCAGTTTTTCTACTATTTTACATTTTGACGAAAGGAACAGTACCAAAATAAAAGGATGTACCTTTCTATAGTCGGAGATAAAATTATATAAATTTGAGTAATCATTTCTAGAATTTGGAAAACTTAGTCTAATGTGCTCAGAATTTACTATCAAAAGTTAGCACATACCATTTAAAAAACGAAATTTTATTTTTGAAATAATCTTATCTTATGGTAATAAAATTTTTAATTTAAATCTGTTTTTAAAATGCTATCAGTTGATAGATTTATTATCGTAATCGGATGTTTATAGAAGTTAATCACCTGGTTTTGTTTTTAAAATTATAAATTTATCGTTTGTTTAGTTATATTTCTAGTTTACTACAGGTGATAAGCTGTTTTATAGATACGCTGCGTATCTTCCCACTCTAGTTTTTGTTGTTTAGTGATCAAACGTGTTTTGAATGGCTTGCGATTATTATGAAGTAACTTATTCGTATCTGGTTTATTATATAATAGTAATTTAAGCTAGTAGAGAATATGGGAATGAAAATCAGAAGTATTTTTCTGTGTAAAACAGCTTTTAATAACTTTCTTCATAATGACAACAGGCAAAAGTACTCGAAATTTCATATTTTTAAAAAGTACAGCTATCTTTTTCTTACAGATAACAATTTTAAATTTCTTAACTTTTTTTAAAAACTGTATCAATGTCATTTGTTTCAGTTTAATTAAATTGAATTAATATGCAAGACGTGGCTAAAAAATAACCGTTCTGATCGATCTACAGACCAACAATGCTCGTTTCAAGATCAAATGCACATGGCAAAGCGTCACGTGACACAGAAACTCATTCTTTGTTGTAAAATGCATATGGTAATAAATGTTTATCAGGAACTAATGTTTTCAGTGTTTTAAATGGTTCATCCAGGTAAGAGATTGAAGATGACCTATGCGTGTTTCAGGACAACCTACTTATTCAAAGATGGATCAAGATTTGATTCAAAAATTAAGATTTGTTTAAAAAAAAGATGATTTGATTCAAAAGAACCGTTGCTTGAATATTCGCTCAATTGCTAGAACCATAGTAATCCACAAATAATCTGTTCGGCAGATTTTGTACACCCTTTCCCATATTGCAGAGTATAGACGTTTGGGGCAAACAAAAGATATCTCTATTTGAACATATTCACTCGATCTTCCCCGATGTTACTTTTCTATTCCCTGAGGTGAAGTCAGCACTGAAGTGAACGAGATTTGAACCAGTTTCAGTACTGAAAGAAAACATGACTCATACCAATGAACATGTTTTAGAAATTGACATCCAAAGCTGCCTTGACATATGGAAAAAAGCATAGAGTGGCACAGGGATCGCGGAAGAGTATATTTTGAAGGGGATAATGTTAAAGTTATGTATAACAAAAATAAATACTTTTATAGCAATAATCCAGTGTTTTAGCCATACCTTTTAATTGTTATGTTATTATATAAACTAAACACCAGAAATTATTAAAATTTGAAAATTACTCATTTTTAAACAGTTCAGTGAATTACTTTTATGTATTCATTCCACTTTAAATATAGTCTTAATTTTATTTCCTCTGCAAGTGAGCGGTGAGCATATGTTTGATGAGTAAAAAATTGAATAAAATCTTATTCCGTTTTTTGTGAGCTTTTCTTTCGCAATTCAGTAGAAACTAATTAACATAGACCTCAAGCTTAAACTTAGTTCAGACCTCAAATAAGGATTCTGAGACCTCAAGCCTATTAAGTAAAATTTTGTTAAGAAAAAAATAATCTCCTTTATCTGAATCTATATATTATCGCCACTCCTACTTTTAACAAAAACAATTTAAAATTTTTTGACTAAAACGGTTTTCGTATTTTATAACTGTAATTATACAAAGGAAAAAATTGAAAAATATATATTATGAATAAATCATAGAAATTTCGGGGACAAATTATTTTTATTCAATTACAAGAAAGCATAAAAAAGAATATTTTATTTAGATATAACTTCATTGAGGTATTTGATTGAAATTTCATCTGGAGGTAGAGATGTTATAGAAAATGGTAAATTAATAAGATCATACAAGGTATATAAACTTTTTGAGGTAAAAATACCGTAGGCAAATATATTGCGATCACAATTGATGAAAACCTTTTAAGGTAAAATTTGTTGAAGGTGATACAATTATAAAATCATATAACAAATCCAAATCGTCTGAGGTAAGAATAATGTGTTTAAAAGGATTGTCATTACAGGTCAAGTATTCAACTCTCACTACGAAATTTGTTCCAGGTAGTTGGGAATACAAGGCGATGAAAGAATTCACTTTTGAGTTTAATCATGTATAGATCTTCTTCTTAGATTTATTCGAATTGGTATAGAAGGACTAACTCTGACATCCACTAAGGGTTGTATTTTGTCTATTGAGTCAAGAGATATAATGGAATAATTTCGTAAAATGAAAGAAAGGATGGTTTTCATTTCCATCAAAGCGAATTTTTGTCCTGAAATGATAATAAAAAATATCACAATTAAAACACATGCACAATATTCAAGCATAAAGCATAAAAATAATTATGTGGTTTAATCTCAGTTACTGACTTGTTAAATAGTAGTCCTATAACACTTCTATTTCTCTACGAACCAGCGTATAATAATTTTCACGATAGTTTTGTAACCCAATTGATACTGCTTAAGTTATTGATTCAACTAAAGAAGAATGCAATATTGTTGTGATAAGTATTTTTAATTCATGTGAATTGATATATTCATATCAATAAAAGTTAGACTATTTTTTCTCATATATTTCTATTCTTTACAGTGTTTGTTTCCTCCCAAAACTAGCAGAATAAATATTTTTACTCACTTCAATAATATGTTTATTAAATTTACAATTCAAAAATAGATTCTCGGTTGAGTCTTAGCATACGTGAAATTCTTCGTAATATTTTTGTCCTATTGACGCTTTTGTCAATAAAAAATATTCACAACATTTGTGTAAGAATCATTTCATTTCTAAACATATTTAAAATAAAATTACGATCTAGATTAATTACAAAGAAAAGGAATACGTATAAGTTGTGCATTATAATTTTGTACACTGCGCGACATAGGAAATACAACACCATTACACTTCCGTCTTATAAATATGAAAATTTCTGGGAATACTATACTGACTAAAATATATAGAGGATCTTAAATGCAAGTTGCTTATGTGGTGATAGAGCACAATAAAATGGACATCATCAAATGGCGAATGAACCAATAAGTCGCTTCTCTCGATCGCCTCGCGATTCTAGGTTTTCGTGAAGTTCTTCGTACCAAAAGACACTTTAAGAGATGCCAGGAAGAAGACATCATTAGCAATTCTGGAAATCAGATGATTTTATGAGAGATCTAATTATTGGTTTACGTATAGCTGGTTGGTTAGACCGATCTACTGAAATGCATGTAAATGTTTTTTTGTGCTTAGAAATTACTCTAGGTGGATAGAAAAAAGAAATGTGAATAATTGACAAAGAATAAGTCCATTTAGACGTTCAACAGAAGGTACGCATCTGAAGGAATGCTGTTGATTCCTTCACCATCAAGTACTCTCGTCATTCTACAAAATGCGCAGGGAACTTTGGATTCACCAATATTTGAGAGAACAGATTTGGGACGATTAGCTGAAAGAGACCTGCACACAAACCGCATTTGAGGCATATTGCCATCTTTGTGAACCCAAAGACTAGAAAGATTACAATGGTGCTGGGAATGAGTTTTTAATCGAATGAATGGCACAATGTGGCGTTCAGCGAAAGTTCTTTGTCCTGTTTTTCTGATGAAAATTTGCAAGTGAGAAACTCGAATCTTAAGGATAAAGGAAGGGAATCCAACCTTTATTGATGAACTTTTCTGTTGTTGAACATATTATGATTTTTAACGTGGTATAATGTTATCGGATGTCATCAAATACGATATCAGGTCACCCCTAGTAAGCATAAGAGACACATCGATGGCACGAAGATGCATTGATAAGGTATTCTAGTTTCTACTGACCCCCCTACATTTCCCTCATTACATTAAATTGATCTTCATTCAAATAAAATCAATTACTTATATATGTATTATCATTATCATTACTGCATTGAAAATTTCATCATATTCCAACAACTCTTTCAAGGTGTTGCGTTTTCTATGCTTGGCAGTGTATGTGTCTCACTCTCTGGCAGTGTATGTGTCTGAAAATTCTTTCAAAAAAAATTTCATTAATTCTTTCTATGTTACGAATTTGAAATTTTCTCTAATGAGTAAATGATATTTAAAATACAGAATGCGATTTCGATTTTGTAGAAACTTGACGTATTATCGTTGTACAATCACACCAAAGTAAAAATCGGACAAACAGCATAATTGATAACTGAGCTGTTCATCCTGTAGAACAGTAATGTAAAGAATGTACTAGTGAATTTGTTTTGAAATGAAAACAGTAATTTAGCTACTGTTGCAAAGACAAATACACATTTTTTTTCAATTTTTAAAACTATATTTAATATTGTAATAGGTTCTCAAGATTATTTCCCTTTAAAAATTATCTGGAACAACTTTACTATGATGATTGCAACGTGAACCTTACCTTGTAATAGAACTGTGGCTTATATAACTTGGCATTAGTATATAAGAGGAGATAGATGAAAGAGAGGGAGGAGTTTTCGAGATTAATAGGATTACTATATAGGGTTAATAAACTGCTTGGAGAGATGTCTTACGCGTGTGTACCGGATACCACTTTTAGAAGTTTGTTTAAATCAGATTCACGTTATTCAAGCTTACTGTTTGAATTTATTAAGACTGGTAGAATTTTCCATTATAATGTTCGTTAAGCACGCGATTAGATAAGCTCTTTACATTATTAAATTATTTTAATATTATGTATTCAAAGTTTGAATAAACTGGTTAAATATTTTCTTCTCATTATTTAAGCGCTAATTTGCTTAATAATAATAAGTAATTGCAACGACATTATAAAGACATCTATATGAAGGTGATCAGACATGAAGGAATTATTTGACAGAAGCAAAGAATCCAATACACTGAGACTACTACTTTTTTTTTCTAGAACCAGTGTCTAAGGTTAGACAGTGGATGCAAAATAAATGGTTGTAATTCTAAATCTTCACTTCATCTTCGGTTTAATAACGATTCAGATTTAACTTTCACTTTACGGAAGTTAAACAAAGGGGTATATTCTTTAAGTTATAGTTTCATTTGTATTTTATGAAATTTACAAATTTAACGATTCTTTTGTAATCATTACCTATGCAATTCCTAGGGCCCGCAGAGAAGGGCATATATGCGCAATCCGGTATCTTGGCAGCGTTTTCTGGTAAAAATCGATCAGGATCGAATTTTTCTGGATCTGGGAAAACATCTTTGTCCCTGTGCAGGAAGTAGGCTAGCACAAAACAAGACGTTTTCTCTGGTATAGTGTGACCACCTAAAAGCAATCATAATCAAGAATATTTTCTTAGTAATTAAATTTAAAGTAATACCCTTTTCAGTGATTTGAATTATTTGAAAGCGTTCTTAGACGACAAATCGCTACATGAAAAAATACTCAATGACGTCAATTATACATACTAAGTAAAAAAAATGACATTCGATAAAAAATAAACATATTTTACTTCAATATTAAGTTATTTTTTATCAATCTGCCTAATAAAAAATATGCTATATAATACATATGCATGCATCAACAAATGTGAAATTTGTTATAGTAAGTAAGATCCTCGCTCTTCTGATATTCTTGATAAGCTGTAAATTTTGATTAATTAATTTCTCTGCTATATACAGTATGAGCAAAGCAAACTCATCTGTAAGCTCTACCACTTAATCAAATTCGCTAAGTTAGCTTATGAAAATACGATGTTAGGCATATTATATACGAAAACTACGCATATATAAGTTTGGTGTATTATATGACTTTGGGGTATATCGCATTTCCCCCTCCCACTTGCAACAACTGTCCTTCATTGTTCAGTTCTAGCGCCATATCTTAATCTAATACTACCCACTGTGGTCCATGATTAGCTAATGCTTTTCCAAAAGAATTTATGAATCAATGAGAAATAATTCTTCGTATTCTTTTCTCCGGCAAAAATAAAGGACAGTAATAACAGAAATTTCTTTAGTGTTTTCATTATAGATAATTTATAAATTGCTTATAAGAAATAATGTCGATGACCTCAGCATATAAGAAAAAAACACGAATACTTTTTTTTTTTTTTTTTACTAAGGGGTTTTTTATTTGAAAGCGGGGTAATATATTTATTAATGATATTAAAACCATTTCTGAATTTTAAAAAAAACATTTCAGGATAGTAAGCATCACTTTCTTGTTGTCTATTAATTTTATTTTTTCAATGCTTCCACTTTAAAAATGTTTTGAATACATCAAGAGCAGTAAATATAGTTTTTATAATTTAAATTCGGTCATTTGAGTTCATTTTCTTAAAAATAATAAATCTATGCTATAGCATCTTCACAACAGTTAAGCCTCATTAATTTATTCATTGGTTAGTTTTAAAAGTTAAGTAATATCTAAAGAGCTACAAAAATATTTGCTAACTTTTTGATGAAATATCACACAATTTACAAAGCGAGGAATTGAGGAAATTTTACAGTCTTCGGAAAGCAAAACGATGAGATCTGCGATAAAGGAATGGTAAGTGCCAAGAATTGTTCTGGATATTACGCGATAAAGTATTTCATTTCAATATAAAAAGCATTTCGTTTAATCGGAATTGAAGTTATGAGTAATGTAAAAGGCAATAAATGTAATGCTTCAAATTTAAATGAAAGAACTGTTGTAAAATATGGAATGTTTCATCTCATCTTAAGTTGTTCTAGGAATTTTGTATTTACGTTCAATGCGTAGAAAATATCACAACAATATTTTTATTATACTTTCCACTGCATGAAATTACTCCCCTTAATCATATTTTTGACGTTGTAAGCGGCGATGTTTTATTCGTCAATTTGCAAAAGAACACGAGCAATGTTGAAGATAATAGAAAATAATCAAATTTATAAATTAAATGTTACAAGAGTACGATCGGAGAAGACAGAAATCTCCTTTCATCGTCTTTTTTATATAAATTCTATATTGCGTGTCCATGCAATAATTACCATGAACACATATCAAATATAGTTATATTAATAATATTTTTGGCTAATACTCTATCAACAACTGCCCTATCGTACCACGTGCTTCTTTGCATCAAGATTTAATTTATGAAATACGTCTCTTTTGTTTTCATCAAATAAAATTTGCAATAGAAATGTTACGTAATGTATATACACTCATGGACGAAAAAATTAGCGCACCAAGAAGGAGTCATCAAAATGGTACGAAATTTTACATACGTAATGACTATTTTGATATAAGTAAATGATTAAAAAATGAAAGAAAAAGGATTATGTATTTCAGAGAAAAAGGCAAAAGAACGGAAGATTTAATACCCTTTTGAACCCCCTGTAACGTGAATGCACGATGCGATACGATCGGCATTGAGGCATACAAGTTCTGCATGATGTCTTGAGACATTTCGCTCCTTATTTGCTGTAACCTTGCCTCTAGTTCGTTCAAACTCGTGGGATGCCCATTTCACCATCCCAAATGATCCCAGATAGGCTCGATTGGAGACAAATCTGGGGATCGGGCAAGCCAAGGAAGGGTAGTAACAGTGCGGAGACAGTCTTGTGATACCGACAGTATGATGCCGAGCTTTGTCTTGTTGAAAAATGGCTCCTATGAGCCGTTGCATGTGTGGTAACATATGTGGTTGCAGGATGTCATGGACATACCGCTGGGCTGTCATGTGCCACGGATCAATATTAGGGGTGACCGTGTATTGTAAGCAATGACACTCCATACCATCACACCAGCTGTGGGAGCGGTGTGTCGCTGTAAAGCAAAGGCAGGATTGAGGCGTTCATCAAGGGGTCTCCACACAAGAACACGATTATCATTACTGCTGAGATTGAATCTGAATTCATCGCTAAAGACGACCTGGTTCCATTCCGCTGCAGTCCAGTTTCCTTGTGCGCGGCACCACTCCAAACGGAGGCGTCGATGGGTGGGCGTCAAAGGCATCACACGTAATGGGCGCCACGATCCCAAATCACGATCCCCTTCAGCCAGGCCCTTCGTATGGTTCGAGAAGACACAGGGGACCCTTGTGAAGGTGCTACCTGTGCCTAGATGGCGGTCGATGAAGCAGTTGGCTGTACGCTTGCATTTCTTACAATGTTGCGGTCTTCTCGACGACTGGTCTGTCGAGGGTGTCCTGAGCCTGGTCTTCGTGTAAGTGACATCTCTCGGATCCACTGGTCCCAACACCTCCTCACACAATCAGAGTAGCCTAATTGACGAGCTACTAGCCTAGCTGACCACCCAGCTTCCAACATGCCGATGATTCTCTCCCTCTCAAACTGTGACAGCTGCTCATATTGTCTTCGAAAACGGCTTTATGGTATGTCTATCTCTGCTCTTCTTTTGTAAGCGATTCAGCACACTCAAACAAGCTTTGGTTACCTCTTTTATACTCCACGGAGAACGAAGTCCAATGCCCTCTACCGGCTATACGTAATGTGCAGTCACGCTGCATTTCTAATCATTTGCATATCTCCCCGACATGTACCTTCATGCCAAGTTTCGTTACGATCTTGCAATTATTTCTTGGTGTGCTAATTTTTTGTTCCATGAGTATATATATATATATATAT
>BMAW01083013.1:0-13020 GCA_019974015.1 Nephila pilipes | reverse complement strand
GATTAGTTTTGTTATAATATCAAATATTACATTGCATTTCAAATATATCAAAAAATTTTATACATCGAGGAGTACACCGAAAGTCTGAATATATTGCAAAATATTTTCAAAACCTGTAATATTTTTATTAAAATTTGGCAGCCAATAAGTAAAATGAGAGATAAAGAGAGAGAATTAGAAAAGTTTATATTTATTTATTCCATATCAATGTTGTTATGAAAAAATATGAACTTAAGTGCGTTCCGTTCAGAATTGCACTACGGCAGTGAAGATAGTCTTAAAGACAAGTATAGAATAAGCCTAGTAGTGATTCTAAATAGATATGGAAGACCTTAAACCTTGACTTGAAGATGTATTTCATTACCAAGTTACTAGATTTGGCGATAAATCTATACGTCCCTAGACAAGTCAGGAAGTTTTAGAAGGTATTTTGAGACATTACATATTAGCCACTGTGTATCAGTGAGTGTATGTTGAGTAAATATATGTTCCAGTGTAATGTGGTTAGATGTTTCGAATTGCTGTGATCGATGATTGTAAATAACATCTGTTATTTCTACCAGAGTTGGTTATTTTGGGTACTGATTTCACAGAATCTATGATTCCAAATATCTTGAAAATTTAGTCACTTGTTATTTCATGTATAATATATTTGTCGAATAAATATCATTCTTTTTATTTGCATTTCTTCCTGGTGTAGCAGTTTTAATGTGTGACCATTAGTGTAATTTTCGTCATTTTAATCTAATATTCGGTTGTTTTAATTTTTCTGCACTTATTGAGCATGTACTTCTTAGATCAAGCGCAATTAACTCGCCAAGATGCGATTTCACAAAATCAGTTTAATTTTCACCAAGAATACTGCGATGTACTGTATGGAGTATCCTTATATATACTGTCTGGAGTATCCTTATGTATACTGTCTGGAGTATCCTTATGTATACTGTCTGGAGTATCCTTGAATATTGAAAGAAGAATTCTTTAGATAGGATTGGAGGTGCTTGCTGGTGGTAGTTTGGGGTTTCCCCAGAACAGACCATTCAGGATATGGAGGTTAAAGGTTTCAAATCTCTTTTAATAAAATAATAATACAGAAGCTAAGTTACAAATAAAAGTACGACACTTAATTAAATTTTTATTAGAAATTATTTATAAGAAACATTTTGTGGAAGAAAAAAATTGAAAAGTAGTGTAGAACTTTTTGTGATGAAATACATAGTTAATTTTTTAAAAAACGTTTGTTCAAAAACTAATTTTGTGTTCTATTATTTTGATCTTATATTTAGTTCTGTTCTATTATCAAATCATTTCGATATATTTAACATTATAGTATAAAGTTTTAAATTCATGACAAAAAAAACAGTTTAGTTTTGACGTCACACTAAAGAATTTTCACAAGTCAACAAATTTTATGACTTTATATCATTTGTAAAATACTTTTAAGTTCAATCTACAATCTATCATTTTTTGTAACAGAAATGAAAATGATGCAAAGTACCTGAAACATCAAAACATATTGTTTAGATAAAATATATGCAAGAAAATATGGTAAATGATATAATTATTTTTTTTCATATCTTAAACTATGGCAAAACAATTAGATCTTTATTATGAAGTATATTTATTAATAGTACAATTATCATCTCATGGACTTTTAACTGATAAACAAGTATAAAAACTTTGTAAAACTTTCTACACTTTTTATGTCCTTAATCTAAAATAAAAAACAAATCGTTCTTTAATCTATTTAAAGTTCGAGTTTGTAAATTATCTAATTTTTACATAACCACTTGAATGCTTGCATAAAGGTTCGTGATAAAAATTTTACAATACTTAAAGATAATACATTATGATTTCAATGTTTAATCCAATATCTTCGGCTGATAAATTACGTGTCAATTAAAGCTTTGATAGGAATGAAGCTGTGCACGAAGGAGATATTTATCATTTCTGAGGAGGGGGGGGGAGGTCATCGTGTTATTTATAAAACTGTTTCAAATATTTAAATTGTCTTCTCATTGTGAGTAAGAAGACGTGATTTCTCGGTACTAATCAACTTAAAATGTTTAACTAATTTAGTTAAGTATAAGAATAATCAATGTCAAAATAAGTTAATATACGAAGATAATATCTCTGCTCCCCTAAATATTATAACAAAGATATCTACTTATGACGCAGAACTCTGAACAGTAACTTTTTAATAATTAGTTCCGATTCAAGCAAATATGTAATCACGGGATCAAAGTCGTGTACATGCTCTATATATCTTGTTAAAGTGCTCTATAGCTTTCATATGATTTTCTCTGTGTTTCTTCCATCTTCTCTGTTTTATTTTTTACACTTATTCTTATACAAGAAGGCTAATCAGGAAGGTAATATGAAAGAAAGAAAGATGGTGATGGTGATGCAAAAAGTTTTTTCTCTTGCAGCATCTAATCCGCATGGAGACTTGAGTGTGTTAAGTATGATCAAAAAGGAAGGGATGCTCGCTAACTGATGCAAACATACTCCAAACTCATTGATGGAAAATCAATTGGTAGGAAAGGCAGACTTGATAATAGACAAAATGATTGACTTGATTACTGCATGTTAAGTAAATGCAATCAAGTAAAATAAGGGATGTTGCTTACAGATTTGTGAAAAGCTGTTTTGGGCATTACGTTTTCATATCCGTTCAACAAAGAACAATTGCATAGTTTTTGAACTGAGAATTCTTCATGTAAATACCAAAATAATTTATTAAACGGTTATGAGAGGGCTTATAAGCATAAGAAAAAACTTCCAATGGCAATAATTTATTCTACAAAGCCAATGTTCAACAATCTATAGCAATCTAAACTTCTACACAAGTGTCTGGGAAGCGGGAAGCGTAAAACAATAATGAAACCATAAATTCATTAATACAGAAATTATGCCGAAAACTTTGCTTTGTGGTGGAAAGATAGTTAAAATTTCTAAAAATGGATGGAGCTATAGTCCTTTTTAATTATGATAATAAGGATAGACTAAAAATTATGCAATTTGTTGATTTGACTGTTAACGTGTACAAAATTTTCTGATATTTATGAATTTAAAAAGGATTCAGATTATAGAGAGACATATTATTCTCCGCATAAAGGAAGTGCAACAAGCTCAAAGAATGTCATTAAAGACTATTCATAAAATTTAACTGTAAAAGAAGGAATATCATATGCGCGTGGCGAATTTTTAACCAAATTCCAGTTCAGGAAAAAGAACTTAATCTTGTATACTCTTTCTTTAACTGTATATTATTGGTATAATATATTTGTTTCTAATTTAAATTGTTTTAATGAGTGGATATTTATTGTCTTCAAAAACTTCACATTACTTTTAATTCACATTTAATTATTATTTCAAGGAATACAATTTTATATATATATATATATATATATATATATATATATATATATATATATATATACTTTAAATAACGCACCAGTTTGAGTTCTTATGGAGGCAATTTTGAATTATAAATATTTAATTATATTTTTTTTTAAATTTTAAATTTGAATTTTACACTTTTGTAATTAATTAAAAACTTAAAATCAGTGATCCGTGCTTCATCATTTTGAATATCACTTTATTTCCAATGGTGAGGAAAAAAATTGTAAACAAATATTGGTAACTTTTTTAAACGCTGCGTATAATACACATCACTTGTAGATAGAGATCCAATATTCCTGATGATAATAAATCCAATTAAAAATTTACTTTAATTCCAGTATTCTTTATTAGATAGGCCTTAATTAATACAAGATCTCCAAAACTGCATCCCAGGGAATAATGCTAAAAAAATTAAAGCAGTTTAAAAAGGGATATGATTTTGCTTCTTTTTTTTGGCTTTAATAAAAAAAATATGTGATACATTAAAACTGGTTAGAAGTAACTCTTGATTAGTATAAGTGATAATAGGAGTGGATCCCGCTGAATTCTAGAAGTGCCTCACTCGTAACGAAGGCATTGGTAAGCTAGAACTTAATTGTATGATCTTAGGCCAGGGTGCACGTGCGTGTCGAGGCGAGTGTTTGAGAAAGGGCGATTTTCATTATGTGTGAAGAAACCTAATAAACTGTGTTTGTCTTTTTCCATACGTCTCTTCTATTGAAATTGTAATCTTTTTGTTATTTAATTAAGTTTTGTAGAGACTTAAGTAATAAGGGAGAGGCGTTAAAAAGTGTAACATAGAAGTATGCCATCGGAGGATGGTTACTCGTTAATCAATTTTCCTTAAATAATGTCCTCTGAGGTAATTGTTTTTATCCTAGGGAATAAAAAGAATCTAAGACTTAACTTAAAATCTTTTTTATGTATCTTTTGTTGCAAATTGCTGTTTGCAGTATCTATTTTAAATGATAAAATTTAATTTAATTTGTCATGGATATTCTGAATATCTTATATTTCTGGATGAATATCCACGTTAAAATAAAACATACCCCCATATTAAAAAAAAAAAAATTATGATAAATTAAGTTCTTATTTATCGGACCATTGATCGGAATAAAAATAGCTCCTGTTTACCACCCAATCTCTTTAATTTTTCATTTTACCCTACAATAAGTCAGTTTCGTTTGCGCCATCTTGAATAAAAATAAATTTTGCTGTGCTTAAACTGGCTATATTCATGACACCCAAGAGCTCTTCCGAGAAACCAATATCCGTCGTTCCTAAGAGCATAACTACATTCGCTTTTACAATAGCTAAATTTGAATAATTTTTTTCTTGCATTAATTATGCATCTTCCAAATTATATTTAAATTTGATATTGATCACCAGATGGGGAATGGCAAGGCGATGACTCCGTAAAATAATCCCTTTCCACCTTCGACCATCCATTTAGAATTCAGTGGATGCAATGTTATTCTATAATTCCAATTATAAACTTTCTCTAGTTCTCTCTCTCCCTTTTTATTTAATTTGATGGAATGCTCCTTATCATTTGGCTATGCAATCAAAATTACAAGGTTTTAAGTTCCGACGATAATAGCTTATGTTTTGCTTTTAATTGGTACGTTAATAATTAATCAATCAATTGATGGGATGTAATATTATATGAAAAAATAAAAATAAGAAAGGGGCCTTTCTTTTTCTATCTTCCTTTTTTTCTATTTCTAAAACGACTGTTATGTGTATTTTAGTAATTCATCTGTGGATTAATAGATCTTTAAATGACGTTTTAAAGTGCTTTCTAAAATCAGAGGAAATACGTAATCATATAAAAAAATTTCTTCCTTTTAACTTTTTCAGAGGTGTCATGTCTTTTTAAAATAAATATTTTTGTCCTGAATTTAAAGAAATGCTGAAAATTCGATAAAATTGGTACATCGCCATACAATTCAGGATGACTCTTAGATGGGAAACTAAACTCAAATTATATGAAGAATTGACAATAAATTACGCAAACTGATTCTACTTATTAAATACATGCACAATTAAATATATATTGAATATATATTAGTCTCACAATAATATTTCCACTGCTCATCCGAATAAATCCTTATCAAAAAATTATGAACAGACAATCGTTTCAACTTTCGTTCGAATCTCTTATTCCGATAAAAGGGCTGTTTAAATAGAAAATGAATTCTTACATCTTTAAAACCCAGTTTTGCCATCAGGTTAAATATTTAAACACGTCTTAAAAAGAGGCAATTTTTGTTGTTTTCATGGACATTAAAATAAATAAAAGCATTTTAGTCCCATCAAATGTAGCAAACGCACGATGTATGCCTAATTTAGCTTTTCTTTTGGAAAATTTTATGCCATAGTATTTATTTGAATAATATTGACGCCAGAACAGTTTTTTCAAACGTAAAATACTTATAATATATACCTAAGGAAACAGAGAATTTCTTCAACATTTTTAATGTAAATAAGTAATTGTAAGCCTTTATAGGTTTATATTTATTTGTAATATATAAATGCATGATTTATTTTATGTTACGTATTATTCTGAAGTACTTACGAATATGCAAAGCATACTTCTCACTAGGTCTTTCACAAGCAATAAATTCTGTCAAAATTCCAAGGACATTGAAGAAATGTGGTTTGTTCCCGGGCATGAGCGAACAACATTTCTGTCTCCAAAGGGAGTATTTTACGATGACAAAGAAGATCCCACATAAAATACTAATCAGGATGATTACTAACATTCTGTTCAAATCGTATTCTAATGATTAAGAAGGAAATTTGAAAATTATATGATGATGGGATATGCTTAAAATTCTATCACTTCAATGCATAATGTCTCAATACCCTCCTTTTTTATCGAATCCGCTTTTGATTCCGTGATTACGTAGCATTTACGAAACGTATACTGAAGGATTTATCACCTGTTTAAAATTTAGAATCGATATCATCAGTCGTGTGAAACAATAATGCAAAATAAATACTAATATCAATGACCTCTTCAGATATAAAATGATTAATAAAGAGAAAAAAACTCAAATTGTTGCCAATTCCTTTTAAATATTTGCCTAAACCTAGATCTATTATAGGTAAGAACTAAATTTTTAATTTTTTTTCGAGAATACTTAGAGAGTTTAAAACCATCTGGCATATTTTGTATTAAAGTTGCATGCGTTTAGTACATTTTGTGTGTGTGTTGTAATTCAAATATAAATCTCAAAACCTAAGAATTTATACATTTTTGCTAAAATATGTAAGAATTATTCATTTATAAAATAATCCATACCTAAATAATATATGATATTAAGCGTTCAATGATCATTGGTGTAAAAACAATCTTTTAGATAGCCCAGAGAAATAAATCTGGAGCTGTGAGATCAGGAAATTTCAAAATTATATAAGATAATGGGAATTGTGTAAATTTATATCGCTTCAAAGCGTGATATGTTTAAATGACCTTCCTATTTTTGGAGTCATCATTGGATCGTTTGATTACCTGCATTTACTAGCATATACAGAAAGACTTATCATCTGATTAAAATTTTAATATTATATCATCAGTCGTGTAAAACAATGATGAAAAAAATATGCAAAGGAAATGCTGCTATCACTAACCTCTTTAGAAATGAAGTGATTAAAATGCAAAATAAGAAAAAAATTCAAATTGTCACCAATTTCCTTTAAGTTTTTATCAAACATGGCTCTATTACACGTAAGTACTCAATTTTTATTCATTACCGAGAAAACTTAAAGATATTAAGACCAGTTGGAATATTTTGGATTAGAATTGTAAACTTTTAATAAATTATGAGTGTTAGTGTTGTAATTCAAGAATAAGTCTCAAAAGTTAAGAATGTATACATTTTTAAAAAAATGCGTAAATAAATAAAAATTATTCATACATAAAATAAAGCATGTCTAAATAATATACAATATTAGTGGTGCAACGATCATTGGTGAAAAGACAATGACGAAGATAAGCTTTTCCTTTAAGGTAACCCAGAGAAAAAAAAACCTAGTGTAGCGAGATCAGACGAATGTGAAAACTGATTTCAAGTTACTGGTGGTCCAGAAACACATTCCTTAAAACATCAAAAATTGCCGATGCTGCAAATCGAGCTAGGTCATCCAATTCTTGAAATATCTTTGACAAATACTAGTGTCAAGAAACGTTTAACCAAGGCAAATGTCATAGGCCTAGAGCGAGGCCTTCTTAAACGAAATGATGTACATACATCCACTTTGTGTGAATACGCTTTTTTTTTTTTTTTTTTTTTTGACAGATTTCTTATTAACTTCGCACTTCGAAGCTACTAAATGGCTATTGGTGACAACTTAGTTCAAAACTGAAGTTCAAAATAATCTCATTATTTTGATCTTCAGTTCAAATTACTATGATATTTCCACATTTAAAATCTCATGCCTTCCTTTTTAGATTGTGAGAACATTTTAAAAGATTATTTTTTTCCAAAAGTATTATTCCAATCTTATAAATTAATTGTAAATTGATTTTCGGCCCCCCATCCTGTATAGATAATTATCTGCTGTTAAAAAAGACTTGTAATATTCTCAATGTTATGTTACATACTCAATTTTTAAAAAAAAAATTCAAAAAGAATAGTTTTATAAAAATGATTTTTGTTATAGAAAAAGCCTTAATATTTGGCACGTTGACTTTCGACATATCTACATTTATAAATATTCTGAAAAATTCTGCTCTGTCTTTCTCATCCAAGGTTTAAAAAAGAGTTTTGCTGTATATATTCTGAAGATAATTTTTGAAAACAAATTCAAATCATCTTTTAGAATTTTTTTTTATATAAACATAATCATATAGTTAAAATAGAACTGCCAATCTTTTGTCCATAAGTTCTCTTTATTTTATTGATTAAAAATTAATATATCTATGTGAAAAGGTATATCAAGTCTATCAAAAGGTTAAATTAGATTAATGTTCGTACTTTGTATCATTTTATTGTTCACTAGTTCTTTATCATCAATTTGAAAACCACAAATCAATAATCGAATTTGCAAAAGGAAAAATAAATAACTTTCAGAAACTCGCGTAGTCAACAAACGATATTATATTCACAAAACCATCATTTATTGGACTCCCAAGATTTTGAATACACTTATTCATGAATAAAATTTTATGCTTACAGATAAAGATTAAGACATTGAATAAGAAAAAAAAATCAAACCTCTTAGTTTTAGATGTGTGAAGTTGTTTAATTAAAGTTATTCCTTTTTTGAATAAAAATAAGATTATTCTAAGTTAAACAAATACAACCTGTTAAAGAAAAGCAGTCTATACATTTTCCCTCATAAAGTTAAAAGAATAAACTACCTTCTAGATGAAAGCAGTAAGTTATCGCAATATATATTTTTCCTTAGTGCTATTCGTCAATTCGAGAATCACAATTCAGAATCTCTTTCTTTCTTTCTCTCTCTCTCTCTCTCTCTCTCTCTCTCTTAGGGGGTAGAATATTAGTTAATATTTTTAAGTTGTGAATATATTCATAACTCGTTGTTCGAAACAGAATAAATTATATGAAGTACGATATTTTTGTGTGTGTTTCAACAGCGTTCATTGAAAGAATGTTTTGAAATAATGAAAACATTTTAAATATAAATTAATTTTTTTTAAAAGAAATGTTAAAAGTAACAGAAAAAATATGTGAAAAACGTTTTATAGATTCTAGTACATTGAAGTATTCTAGTACAGTCGTGTCAAAAAAGGACATTCTTAAAAACTTCCACAAATCTCATGGCAGACAAGCAAAATTAGCATCAATGCATAATCTTTTAATTTTTAACCTAATTCACTGTTTCAGTGTTGATAGATAAGTATTTGATTTGGTTTTTATTAACATCGCCCTAGAAGTAACACGATGGCAATTGGTGACGGACCTCGTAATTTCCAAACTCGGTCAAGTGACGACTACGATACCTGAGCTGGTATCCCCTCTCCTAACTTCCGCACCACGCCAATGGAATAGGTAAGAGGGAAACGTAGTTAAACAATATAAATAACACAGTATTTCACATTAACCATAATCTCTTTTTTTAGCGAAGTATTTTGAAACCCAATAAACGCATCCTTACATCCAACATTTGACTTTTCTTGCATGACAGTTGACTCCATTGTCCTCCTATATAATTTTACACAAACAAATTCTACTCAATGCTGATGTTTTAAGTAAATTTATTTAATGAAAAATTGTATATTATTTCAATTTCAGATTAAAACTGATAACTTTATCTTTAATTAATACACACTGAATCTTTCAAAAGGAATCACAAAATGTAGGGAAAATAGCTGTAATGCAACACATTAACAAAGACGATACAAATTTTTTTAATAAAACATGTTCGACATGTTTATACGAACTTCATCATTGGTTGAAATAATCTTTGAAAAATAATCAATCAATAACTCTTAAAATAATTAATAATTTTAATTAAAATAACACCAGTAAATAAAATGGCTTTTTATTATTTTTTTCCTGAAATTTAAAGCTAATATTTCAATTGAATGCATACTTCAGTACAAAAAAAGGATAAAAGAATTTAACTGTCGGTTCATATTTTTATTAAATGTAGGATATAAATTATATTTAATTACGATATCACCTTAGGAGAATGTACAATAAAAATGTTAAATATACCTGCTCTACACTTTCACACAATTTGGGCAGCAGAACACACTTTTAATGTATTAGTGTAAGTATATTAGTGCTTATTATTTCATTTATATTGTTGTTTTGTTTCCTCTCTTCTGATGAACCAACAGTAGTCAGTGAAAAATTGCAACATTCCATTCCGATCGAAAACGAATGGTAGGATATCTGAAATAAAGAGTACTGTTTATAAGCTTACACTAGAAGCACCAATAAAAGGTCTCTATTAATCTGATTTACGATGCAGATCCAAAGGTGCCATGATGTATGGAATGTTGTTTAGGAAGCATCTTTCATTCTCCTTTTTATAAAAATTTCTGTAGACTTTTTGGCTGCCACTGTATATTAAGTAAATGCGTGCATCAATATTCCATGCAGCCCACTACTAAAACCTAATTCCGAGGAATTCAGTTTAAGTAGGAAAAAAAACCAATCCAACAAGGAAGATGGGGAGAGCGATATTTTCTGTAACATTTATTTACAATCTCCACGCACCAATTATACATAAACAAAAAATTATTCTCAATACAAAATATACAAAGGCTTCCAAACAGCACATACTTTCACTAACCTGCTCTTGCGGTCAAAAAAATAAAGTACATCATAACAAAGAAAAACCCGCTTAAAGCGGTGAAGATCGAAATGTACTCTGGCAATATTACCCATGCGCTCTCCCGTAGACAAGACAATGCGCCTCTTGGCGGTATCCGTATAAATTACATCTGACTCTTTTGCACACATAACGCTGTTTGCGGTATTAAATGAGGCTGCGCGTGTTTCATAGAAGGAATATTATTCTGCTCTGTTTCACTTTCAAGACTATAAGATAGCACCCATGAATCATAAACCTAAAGAATAGTTAATTGGTAACTATGGTAGTTGTATAATAATTCAATAAGACCAGTACCTCATAGTTACAGAAAGAAAATAACTGTGAAGCATTGATCTTATTGAAGAATCGATTTTAGAATATCGAAAATGCTTTAGTTTTTTTTTTTTTAGTTTTTTCACAAGGAGATTGCAATGCTTTTCACCATAAAAAGCATTGCAATTCCCTTGTCCTTTGATCTACTCTTGAATTCGGGTAGAACAGCACAAAAATCTTAAGATTGTCTTTTTTTTTTTTTTTTTTTTGACTATTTCTGTTCTCCAATTTCGTATCTAAAATAATATTAACAAGCAATTTTAATTAAAGAAGTTGTGCTACTTCTTCGAGTAATGCTTACAAATTCCCCGCTAATACAGCAAAAAATCTCACTAGAATTAACACATGAGGCATTTTAAAAGTGTCCGGTCGTCTACTTTTTAAATGCTACACCAATCAGATATTCCTTCCAAATTAACGATAAAATTCTCATACCTGACAAAACTAATCTTTATATTGTGCCTAGATACATAATATCACTCACTTTTTCGGTTATTTGTTTGTAAATATTAAACATTTCTTAAGGCTATAATATAACTATTATATATTTTAACACAGATACCTTGGAAATAAGAACAAATAGCTCTTTTTATCGAACAGTTTCTAAATTCACATATGTGTGGTTACTTAAAATTGCTACAATTTCCAAAAATAATTTTTTGGTTAATCAGTTTAATTAATGGTAAAAAGTATACAATAGTGTACAAGAAAGTGAATCACGCAAAAAATTGCTAAGGCAGCATTATAAGGAAGACAGATTTGTCAAATGTACATTTCATAATCTTCTAAGTCATTGCATTAAGAAAATAAAAGGAAAGGTCTTATTATTGGTCATCTATTAGTCCATTCGTCCACTGAGAATTTCACCTTTTTAATCAGCATGAGTATCTCGTCAGTTTTTCATCAGAATTGGGGACACTCCTACACGTCTCACGTTGATATACACGGAGCGATTGTCGTCTCTGACAGCTAAAGGAAAACTTCTTAATAACCCTCATTAACACACGTTGTTTTGTGACATTTGGAATTTTACTCATTTTTCCTTTTTTTTCCTGGGTCACCTATTCCACAAATTTCGGCTTTCAGTTGGTTCACAATAAAAACATTCAGCATTTATCTTGGTCGGAAAGCGATAAGATAATATTCTCTGTTTACTGGTACCTTACTTTTTTTTTTTTTCAAAAATTCCCTTTTTCTTTTTTTACATTCCTCTTTTTCTTCGAAAATGAATGTTTCTGTGGAGTTACATTTTCAATCTGATTTTTAAAATATTTTAAACACGTGTGCGACCATCATGATGTTGTAAACAAAACCATGATTCGTGTAAAAAAAACAATGCCACGTCATTGCGGCATCCAAGTTCGTCAATGATCACATCATTGAAGGAGCTCCTGTCTGTGATATAGCATCAAGGTTAGCTGAAGCCATGATCGCCGAGTTGACAGTCCATGTTGCTACAAATGTCGTCAAATTGTTCATGCAGGCGTTTCTTTTCTTGCCAATGATCGGATTTCTTGACTCAGGACTCGTGACATGTCTGTACGATCAATTAAGGTCATGCAGGTAACACATTTTTCTTTTCGGCTGTGAGGGATAACAGGTTCTTGAGATCCTGCATGGCCTTCCGCATGACTATCTTGAACCCATCGATTCCATATTCTGCAGGATCTCGAGCAACGTCATCAGTAATACCGCAATCTTGGTTGGTTACAATGTGTCCTCTAACAAAATCAGAAACATGCTGGTAAGCAGTTTTCTTTCTTACTTGAGGCATCACAACAACTTTTCGCCAAGTAACAACGCTCAAATGCAGTTTGTGTATAAAAAGCCTACTGTACAGTTTCTTCATTTAAATACATTGGAGGTGTCGCTACTGATGACTGCTTAGCATTAATACGTTAAAAAGCTAATCATTTACATACCACAGAATCTTCTTCCGGGCGTGTAAACTTCACGTTAGTTTGTTTGTTCATAGCTATCTTTGTGTAG
>BMAW01082980.1:0-13024 GCA_019974015.1 Nephila pilipes | reverse complement strand
CCTATCGAAAGAAGAATGCAGGGAGGATTAAATAAGGACACTGCATAGTTTTAGCCAGAAAAAAAAAGTGAAATTACTACAGGTACCTTAAATGACACTGGGCCTGTGGGTTAAAATGTGATGCCCTTGAATCATTGCGACTACGATGTTAAGGAAATCTTTGTCTGTGTACCATGACTTTTCGTTCGTAATTAAATGGGAGTGCTGAGTGCAAGCTACGAGCAATTCGATCTTTCATTTGATTGTCGTGAATAGTAGGATTTTTTTTTAATTTTTGCATATTCTAGAATGGATTTCCAAAGCTTTCTTAACAAAAGTAGATTACAAGCATAAAAATTATTGCAAACTATTCATAAAATTGAAACATTTCAAGATATATTGAATGACATTTCACTAACTTTTTACCTTTGGGTTAAATTTAGATTACATTCCATAAACCTATTATCATATAGAAATATATTCCATGGCACAGCAGTTTTAGAATTATATTCCTAAACCTATTACTTTTGGAATATATTCCACCACCTTATTGCTCTCCGGAATCATATTCAATAGCCTTATTGTTATTGGAATAAATATACGATTTTCGTATTGTGTTCTATATGAAATTACTAATTTTAGAATGCACTGCACTCCAGAAGAGTTTTAAACCTAGAAACAAAAAAAAATTAAATCGCTTTATTTTGAAACTTAAAAATAAAGTTATACATTTAATCTACATTTACTTATTTTAGTTTTTATTAACGTCACACTAGAGGCAGCACGTGGACTATTGGCATGGACCTCGTAATTTTGAGCCTTGGTCAAGTGACGAGGACGACATCTTAGCTGCCACCCACAGCTGGGAACCTCCTCTCCTAACTTCCACACCACGCCAAAGGCAGGACATTGGGCCCCAACAGATTTAACGTGCATAAGCCCCGGGTACACGGATAGTCTTTAGCGGCCAAGGCTCGAACGCGCGACTGAACGAAAACCGCCAGCCACGAGTCTAAAACATTAATATAGCATTATATACACAAATAGTTTTGCAAATTCTATTTTCTGAAAGAAATTTCATTGTGCATTTCTCTGGTTTTAAAAAATATTAATATTTGGTAATTCTAGAAATTAATTTAAGAAGTAATGTAGTTTTATGTTTGTCAGTAAGAATTTCGTTTGATTTAAATTTTAAGTAAATTGAGAAATTTAACAAAATAATATTTTTTTTGTTTTGTTAAAATTGCCTTTCAAAATGGCAAGATAAAAAAAAAAAAACAGTAAATTCTCAACTTTACATTGTAGCAAATGAAATTGTGCTTTCATAAAAATGAAAGTTGTGTTTATTAATTTAGAGTTTAAACAAAGTGGACACGGTAGCCGGAGATGATCCTGAACGCGAACTCATCTCTAGTGTCGATTCCGGCAAGCTTTGATTCCTCTTGTCGTGTGATGGTGATGAAACACGTTAAATATGTCGAGGCTCCAAATCTTCCCGATCACTTGGAATGGAAGTTTAAAGATAGGTTGTTGGCTTCTTCACTACGTCTAGGATCTAAATTAGGAGGTCCATCGCCAATGGCTCTCTAGTTGGTGTTGCCTCTGAGTGAGAAGTTTGAAAATTAATTTTCGTAAATTGTTCTTTAAATTTCAGTGGTAAAAATTAACAATAGTTTGATTGTTAGATTTGCTGATTATTTATTTTTTTTTTATTATAAGTTGAAATTAATACCGGATAAATGGAAAATGCAATTTCAAGATCATTTTATTAACAACGTAAGTCTGTTTTCTAAAACATCTTCAAAAAAATTTCTAACATGGAAGCAAAATAAATAGCTGCTTTATCTGCTTATGATTTTTTTTTGTCTTGCGTTTTTTATGCAGTGATTGTACAGAGAATCGATTACATTATCTTTAAAAAAAAAACCTAAAAGTTAAAAAAAAATTCTCGTGTTGTAGGGGTAATTAATTTCGTGGCTCAACTTTTATTTATTTTACTTCACTCATACATACACACGGAGGTAATGAATACACGATTCTTTTTATTCTAAGGAGGAAAATAAAAGAAAGAAAAACCAACGCAGTGTTCTCGTTATTTGCACAAGAAAACTTTTTGTATGTTCTTTGAATTACACACCATTAATTCTGTACAAATTACACTGGGAGTATTAGGCCGAGATTAAATCACCTATATTTATGAAAATTACATTTTTTTAAAAAAATATAAACTCCTTGTTCCGTGTATTGTAAATTGTCGTTTATTAACTAACTTTTTCGTTTTATTCAAAATGATTTCGGTCGTTTGTTAGTGTATCGTTACGGTGAAACATGAAATAATTTTTTTTAAAAAAAAGTGAAAACACAGACATATTTGTCAGTTTTAGAAAACTAATTTTTGATACATTTTTATATGCATGATATCAATATAAAAATTATAGAAAACATTCTACCCAGAAATTGAAAGTTTTTGACTATCCATTGAGAAAAGGAAAAGGAATGGAGATATATTCGACAGCAAAAAAAAAATTTAATTTGCCCCAAATTTAAATTATCCTCGCTTTTTTTAAAAAATTAAAAGCAATGGTAATTATATTTTAACTTTGATATATCTATACATTTATTGTAAGAAAATCACATTTATATGCAACAATAATTGTATATGAACAATTAATAATCAATATCTGAATTTACAATCTATACATCGAACAAAATTTAAATTTAAAAAAATCTCTAAAAATTAATGTTGTGATACAAATTTCCTTTAATTTTTAAGCAAAAATTGGACAATACCAAAAGTCTGTGAATGTTCATTATTAAAAAGATAAGTTCAATGTGTATTAACTAACTTCCTTTCTTAATGCGGAAAATGTGAGTACTACGGATGTACAGAATTTTGATGAAAGTGCACTAGAATGTCCAACAAAATCATATTTTGAGAATATTCGCATATTTTTTCTTTCGACATATGGCATTTGTTTGTAATCTTAAAGTTCAGTTTTTTAACGTTGTTTTTACGTTGTCAGTTTCTTAACGTTTTTAATTTGTTGTGTTGTCATAAATAACAGATCTATATAATTAGCAAATTATCCAGTATTTTTAACAAAAAATTAAAAATGTAAGACTTGAAGCTTTTTAACATCTGACTTACTTTTTATTAGCTAAAATAATTAATTACTAACTACAAATAAATAATACGAGATAAAAACCAATTTTTTTATATGGTGGCAAAGTTTATTAAAAAAATTATAGCAATAATAGTTGAAGCTTGTCGCAAATGTCTAAATATTGCATTATTAGGCAATCAAGAAATATAACTATAAGACTAGATATAAGACTGAATATTTTCCCAAAGTTTCAGAGCTCTAGTGTGATGGGAAGTTGGTTCAATTAACGATCGAAAATTTGATGACTCACTGATACACACACAGACAGACACACACCAAGAGAAATAGAAAAGAAAAAAAAAACGTTGTATGTAGGCTTTACGCAGAAATGAATACTAATAGACTTATGCAAACCAGTATTTATGATAAATAGGAATCTTTCAGTATTTATCTGAATGAAGTACATTTATGGATATTTTACATTAAAAACAATAATTTAGTGCTACATTATTAGGTAATAATAATAATTGAACATGGCCAAATAATTTATGAAATCATCCCTTTCCCTGACTTAAAGACTTAAAATTTTTTTTAAAATTTAAAAACAAAAATATGGGCTGATAAATAATAGTCAAAGTGTGCAACCGGTATTAAAAAGTCTATGGCAGCGCCATATATGCCAATACTTTCTTCTTTTCTTCTGATTTCTAATCCTTTCATTAGAAAAAAAAGTCATGAAAAAGTGTGCATCTATTTTAATTATCACAACTTCAATCACTTGTAATTATTACGCTGTGTAACGAATGATTATTTCTCTCCGACTCTTATGTCATAGTTCAATTCAATGTAACTAACTCTAAAAGTTAATAAGGGCTCCAAAGACACACAAGTCTAATCCAACTTATTTATTTATCAATTACTATTATTTATTATGGATCTCTTTGGACTGTATGGTTAGCGGACCTATTTAAATATCACTGAAATTATATATTCTTACCAAACTGACAAGTTCTCTGCTGCCGCAATAACAGGTAACACATTCCCTCTTTCCTCTAAATTTCCCTTTACTTATATATTTCTATATCACTTCACTTTATTTCCACCTGCATCTAATTAATATAATCACATTTCATTTGGGTTGGGAAGAAATTACTATTTCATACAATCAATCTCAATATAAGTCCCCAAAGTTAGCGAAGAGAAAATCGCGAATAACCCAACGTCACAACTGGTGCGCAAAACTTAAACAAAAGCTGTTTTTTAGCCTTAGGTCCGCGAGAAATCATCTGAGTGACATGAAATTCAGAAATGAGGGACAGCATTTTATACTTAAACGATGACGAAAGCATAGTTGCTCAAAAAATGAATGCAATGCATATAGTATGGAATGAAACAAAAAAAAAGGTTTTGTTGAACTCGTATTATCGTTACACATGATTGCCTGTCCAAGAGAAAGAACAGCTGGCAGATGTTCCTGAGTATGGTATATGCCCTCCCCTTACTCTGCAAAGGTTGTTTCACACGGTCTTTTCATATTCAGCGCCAGATTGTCCAACAGTTCTTGAGGTCAGTGTGCCCATTCCTCAATCAGCATCTGCTTCATTTGTTGGGTGCTCCCCGGAAGATGTTGTCGTGCCGTATGGCGTCTCTCCAAAAGCATCCCACACACGTTCTATGGGATTTAATTCGGGGGAGAATGCTGGCCAATCCATTCGAGTAATATGTTCACTTTCCAGTAGCTGCTGAATATCAATAAACCAGTGTGGCTGTGCATTGCCATCTATAAAAACGATGTCTGGTTCAACAGCAACTCAGAACAGAAGTACTCATACATGGAGAAGGATCACCTCCTTACAACAGCGATCTCCGATTACGGCACCTCTGTCAGAGACGTAGAGCTCAGTTCACCCAATCAGCATAATTCCCCATTAAATTTACCTTAAATACATTCAATTTAATAATTTATCGTTTACTTTAATTTTAATTACATTTAGCTTAAATATATTTAATTTAATAACCAATCGCTTGCTTTAACATGAATTGCATGTAGCTAATATAATGTTCAATTTAATAACTTATCATTTGCTTCGATTTAAATTATAGATAGCTTTAATATATTCAAGTTAATAATTTTATCGTTTCCTTTAGTTATAATATCGGAAAAATTTACTTCTATCCATTTTTCGATATTTCATCATTTATTTTAATTCTTATATTTCAATAAGAATTAAGTAATAATTTCCTAACAATTAAGTAATTTAGTAATAATTATAAAAAAAGCCCACCTTGGGTTGTTAAATCTGTTTTTTGTAAAACTTTGCTAAAATTTTTAATTTATTATAAATTTGTTTTAAATGTATCATATCAGCCGAGCTAAACTTTATTTCTTGGATTCAATCAATAAATTTCTTTGATGCTGATGTTTTTAAATCATTGACTTAAATCAATGTATCGCTTAACCCAGATATTAAAACTGAAATTATTTTTAAATGTTATAATGCAGAATTATGGTCCCAATTAATATCTCCACAGAAGAAAGCTCCAAGTAATGAATTAATATCTCCACGTATTGAATCCACAGAAGAAAGTTCTACCCATTACTATAAACATAAAACGTAGTATATCAAAAACAACAACACATAAAAAGCGTAATACGTATCTCAATCATCACACCGAAATCGAAAGAAACAAATCCCAATTTAACCGGAAATAGTTAAATAATCATTCATTCTATTCATAATTATTTGCCAATTATTCTAAAACAGATCGAATCTATAAATTATCAGTTAAAACGAGGCTCAAAGCTCTCACAATTAATTGTTTGCAAACACTACCGGACAGTTCAGTGACAGAACTAAACCACTTAATTGACAATTGCACAAAGGACGAATATCCTTGTGTACTTGAATGTCTATTCTGTTCCAGAGCTAGCATTCGCACATCCAAACACACGTGTCGAATAACTGAATTGCCCCTCGCATGTGTCATCAACATTTAGAATTTAATTTCTCTCCTAGTTACAAAGGGATAGGTAATACAGAATTGATTTCTATTAAATCTAAGCCATCTAATTGGTAAAGCTACTTTACACACCAGCAAATCGTGGCTTAATTTTAAAAATATTGGGTAATGTAAATATTAGTGTATAAAAGACAGAAAACTGCGTACAATAATTACCTACTTCTATGTAAGTGAGCAAAAATTAATATGTAACTTGATTAACTTTTGGGGAATAAATTATTATTATACTTTCGTTTGTGTTCAAAATTGGACTGCAATTTTCTACATATTAAAAATTAGCAAGTTGTACATAAAATATGAATATTTATGTAACGAATTAAAAAAAATTTGTACATTTGTGCCTCATAATGAATGTTCAAATTGACCCTGAAAAAAAATAATAGCAGGGATTTAAGTTAAAAGAACGATACACAGGGTTATTCAAAATTCGCCCATTTTCAAAATTCCATATTTTTAAAAATAAATTACACAGAATGATAAGCAATACATAAATACAATGAAGTCTGAGGAAACTTTAAATTGTAAAAAAATAGATGACGTTCATGTTTTTTTCGAGAAACTATTTCACGAAAACTGTTTTTGAAGCTTTCACGGAGTTGCCTCGCAATTGGATTGGTCGCAGTGGACCAGATGACCTGCTGCCACACAGCTGGTCACCTGATATGACCCCTTACAATAATTTCCTTTGAGAGTTTGGAAAAGATAAAGTGTATGTGTCAGAATTATCCACAAATTTATTTGAACTAAAGCAACGTATTTCTCCTCCTGTGCAATCGATTACCACTGACACTTTACAACATGTTCAGCAGGAATTTATATATCAAATCGACATTATACATGCAACTTAAGGAAATTGCACAGAACATTTCTTACGAAAATTCTATATTTTTCATTTGCATTCATGTATTATTTATTATTCTATGTCTTTATATATGAGAATATGGAATTTCGAATTCGGATGAATCATTTTGAATACGCCTATAGCTTAAAAGAATCAATAAAATAAATTTACGAATTCAAAATCAAACTTTTATTTTTGATGCTATACATATTAGCCTCCCAAGGAGTCGTTGTTTTAGTTGGGTCACTTTTGGCGTACCACATCATTTCAGTTTTCTTAACTTTTGCTTCAATTTTAATAACATGTAGCTAAAATAATATTCAATTTAATAATTGATCCTTTGCTTTCATTTTAATTACATTTAGCTTAAGTACATTCAATTTAATAATTTATCGTTTCCTTTCATTTTAATATCAGAAAAGTTTACTATTGTCCAGTTCTCGATATTTCATCGTTTACTTTAATTATCTTATTTAATTGAGCAATTTAATAATAATTATAAAAAAAAGTGCACCTTATGTGGCTAAATCTGTTCCTTGCAAAACTTTGCATAGAACTTTTTTTACAATTAAAGAGTTATATTTAATATTTAAACTATCTATATTTTTGCAATACTTTATAGTTTTGCAATTGTCAACACTTAATTAAATGTTTTATTTGATGATTTATTAAAAGAGCTCTTTCCATAAAACATCAGCTTTGGACCTAAATATATTTGATAATAAGCATGCATGTTTTAAGTATTAAATTATTTTCAGTCCTTGACAAAACAAAAATGATTTAATAGTAAGAATTTCGTAATTGTATTTAAGACGTAATATAATGTCAAATTTTCAGTAGATTTCTTGGAAGGAACGGCATTATTTATCTTACTAGATTTCATATTTCGTTTTCCAGAATCATGTAAACTCCCTTAACAGAGACGACATTTAGAACTTACGGTAACTGAGACGCCACTGACAAGAAAAAAATTGAACTTTTTTATCCAAGGTTAACCAAATAAAACAAATCTCCCTTTTAAAACTAAAAACAATAAAAATGATTTTTTAACACTGGTGTATATGTGTTTTATTATATCAGATTGTGCCCACAAAAAAAATCACAATTACTTATAATCATAAAAAATAATGTTTGAGAAATTAATAATTAATATAGCTTTATTTATATAAATAAATAAATATTATTACATCATATATAAGATCTACTGTATTTATTATAACTTTCAAAAATTACAGAGTACCTATAAACGTAACGTTCGATACACTGAACATTATTACATAATTTAAAAAATTACATAATTAATAAAAGAAATTCTTAAAATTTAAACTCTTCGATTTAAATTTCCCAAGATTTTTATACAAATATTGCGCAAATGCTTAAAATTTGAGAATGGTAATTCGAAAACAATTACGTTCATTTCTTAAGAAAAAAAACCTCTTTTAACAAAGTGTAAAACTTATATGGATTGAGTAGAGTTTGAGGAAAATATACCAGAATCAAAAAAGAATAACATTTTGAGAAACACGCAAGTACAAATATTTTTCTCTGTAGCGTTGTGCATGGGCTTACAAATCTAAAATTCAATTTCACTCGTTTAATTTGTCAAACTGTCAAAAATGACATAATGACAGAATCAGTGATGCACCATTTATTTTTTAAAAATAAAATTAAAATGCTAGGTTTGAAGCATTTTAGTGTGTATTTTGCTTTAAATAATTTTGAGCTTCGATATCTTCATTTGAATAGATTATATTCCATATGATAACCAAATTATTATGTATTACGTTTTTCCTGATCCTTATAATCCGTATTCTCTTACTAAATTTTAAAATTTTCGCTTACTTTTTTTTTCTAAATACTCAAAGTTTTACTTCGCCTTCATTTATGTTTCGAATACGGTATGAATTTTACATTAGCTAGTTTAATAAGTTAGCCTTAAATAAATTCATAATATTACACTTGAAAGTCCCTCTTTTCATTTTTGCGATCTTAATTTTAAGAGTTCAGTGGTTAGAGAGTAAATGAATAGAAATAGACTTAAGAGATTCTTAAGCCACCCAAAGGACTATTGCTTTAGTTGGATCTTTTTTGGAGTACCAGATCACTTTTCAGTTTTTCATCGTTTGCTTCAATTTTAATTACATTTAGCTTAAATATATTCAATTTAATACCATGCAATTTGTTTTAATTTTAATTACATTTAGCTGATATAATATTTAATTAAATAATTAATCGTTTCCTTTAATTTTAATATCGGAAAAGTTTACTATTGTCCATTTCTCGACATTTCATCGTTTACTTTAATTCTTATATTTAATTGAGTAATTTAATAATAATTATAAAAATAAACCTACCTTGGAAGATTAAATCCGTTCTTTAGAAAACTTTTCATACAATTTTTTTTTGATTTAGTAATTCAGATTGTAATCAATTATTTTGGAAAAAAATATTTGGGGTTTTAATTAACTATTCAAAGAATAACAGTTATTTTCCATTCATTGTTATGACACGAATGAAGTAAACAAAATTCTGAAACAAATATTAAGAAAAAAAATTCAACGCTACATTTATTTTTGTGTTTCAATGAAATGTAGAGGTTCGTAAGAATAAAAATGACCAAAGTATATCTTGTTTTATCCTTTGAATGTGGTAGTAGCCTTATGACATCATTATAATAAATGTCATTCTCAGACAACCCCTTTTCGTATTATTAGTTCAAATATTTACCCATAATCACCCATATTGATGGAAAACGGTACTTAAACAAATGACCTTAGCAAAAGTAAGAAAATTATACTTGCAGTTCAGAGTGATAAAGACATTTGTTTTCTTATGCAAGAACTCTTGTTTCGTCATTCTTTTTTTACAATCTTTTATGAATATAGAGAAGCGGTAAATCAAGTTTTTTTTCTTATATATATATATATACGATTTTTTTTATGTATTATTTTTTATATATTTTATTTTACATGTATACCATGATATAATGCAATTTAAATCTGTCAGATACTGCAGAATTTTCGATATGTGTCGTAAATCAATTAATCTGAAAGAAAATGAATTATAAATCTTCATGAAACGAAACACACTCAATAAAATTTCTTTATTAATTAGTAGACTATGTTCTACCATGCATTCTAATATTCGGAGGCCTTATGGGTCTAAACCATTCATAACTTCCTCGACCGGGACGACAATCTCTTTATACGTCTGTTAACAAACAATTTATCTTCAGTCCGTTGAAGATAAATCTTGTAATAAGTGATCCACGCCTTAAGGCAGAATTTTTAAAAGAAAAAAAAACATAAGAATCGAGGTATATGCAGGCAGAGTTCGAAATGTATAGGCAAAATGTTCTTCCCGGGCGTCCTGCACGAAAAAAATTCTTTGTAAATTAAAGGAATCAGAAGTTACGACTATCTTTTGCAATAAAATACGTAAAAGAAAGCCTACATCTACAGATCTGAAGAAGAAGAAAAAAATTCGACGAATCTGAACATGAAACATTGAGATGGGAGGGTGCTGGTTTGAGTTTCTGTGAGTACCTCCGGGACCAGCAATTTATTCCCAATTAATGGAATCAGGTATCAATACCTTTATATCGACATTTTGAAAAAAAAAAATTTAGTCTAAAGCAATAAACATAGATATTTATGGTGATTGCGTTTTTAGTTATAATATCCTAATCCTACAGCCATAAAATATGCGGCTTTGGGTCTTATATAACTCTCCTAAATTTGAGAAATATCCTCCTCGCTCACTAGATATCGGTCTCATTGAGCATATGTGGAAAATGCGTAATCTCAATATTCAAACGAAGTCTATTTGTAGTAGACCTATCTTGGTAAACTCTAAAAATCAAGAGTAGGACTACATTTCTATTTTAGTGACATCAGATTTGATTGAATCTATGCGAATAATGCTCATAGCAATTATTGAAGCTGAAACGTATCCTTCAAGGTATTAATTATAAAATACGATGCTAGTCGAAACATTAGAGATTATAATCACTGCACGAACAAATACTACTTCTCAATATTGTTCATTATTTATGTTTCACAAATTTTATATTTTTATCATACATGTTTAACATAGAAATGGAAAATTATAATCCATTTAATATATATAAAACTTGAGGTACAATTTAATTACGTATTTTTGACACTCAGATTTCTTTAGCTTATGATTATCAATTTACGAATATTTTCTACACTAATAGCATAGCTTCGCTTACCTCTTAAGGGAATTTTTATAATTAGATTCGGAATGTCGAATGTGCAGTCAATTATTTTAAGTATCTTGGGTTCAAATATCCAGCAGCGGCTGCATGTATGTGAGAAGTTCTTGTCGTTTTTAAAATGAAACGTAATACCTTCCGTCGCGTTGTTAAGCATGTTTTACTGTTGTTAGTAGGTCCGGCTCGGAAAAAAAATACGAGATCCTGTGCAAAGTCAACTTGTTGGTCACGAAATCTATTTCAAGTGATAAATTAATAATTGATTGCACGTTTTTTGTGTGGGCAAGCTGTTTACCACATTGCACAAAATGGTGTGATAAACAACACAAAAAAATGGCAAATAATTAAATTATTTTAATAAAATGATTTTTCTACTAACACAAAAGTCGTTAATGAATTAAGAAAAATATAATAAAAAATTATAAAATGTAATTTGGAATGTGACTCACTAGAATAAAACTTTAATTAATTGTCTTCGATACGATTAAGAAACATAGATACGTTAAATTCTGTCTAGACCTGAGAGATCTCATCCGGCGATGCCATTTTCGTTTCTGTAGCCACTCAGCCTGGAGCGCTAATTCTAGTTTGAATCCAAGTCAAGCTTCTAGAGCGGCTCTGGATTCCCAGTTAACTTCAATTGCAAACTCATTCATCAATCCCGGATGGATGAAGGACTGAGTTGACCTATTGCCTCTTTCCAAGCTGAAGCAACTGGGAATCGAGCTTGTTTCGCAAGGCTCGCAGTCATACATGCCAACCATTATACCTCCACAACCGCAAGTCATTTCGTGTCACTTTAATATTCAGCCAAAACCTTTTGAATATGCAATCTAAATATATATATTAATAATGTGAAACATTTAACTAATTGTATCCTAAATCAATTATTATAATGAGAGAATCTACTTAACTGGGAACCTCTTAATAGTATATCTTAAATCCCTGGATCCGATTCAAGGAAATTTCCAGTGATGGGATTCGAGTCAGGTATATATAGAAGCTTATATATACCTGCGAGGCAATATACGCTTAGTATATTGCCTCGCAGTTGTGCAAGTCTATATAATGTTCCTATGAATCTCTAATTCATTAATCTTCCCTACTCTATTGATTTAATTTCTTCTTGAATAGAAATACTAATTTACATACATCACGGTTCTTTCGTAAGGCGAAATTCTCATATCAAACATCTTAGTAAAGTAACCCCAGAGTTCAATTAAAGGGAGATGCACTTAAGAACCCGTTACAAGATTAAAACAGTCGTTTTATGTTATTTTCTTACATGTTTAAATTGGTAATTTATAGATATTTGCATGTCATCAAAATTTGGTTTTTTGTCTGATTCGGATTCGATAAGTAAAATGGCGAAAGAAGTAAGTTGTTCTGGGCTAATGTTAATTTGCAAGTAATATTAAGTAATATATCAGATTAAACTTCAAAAGAAAAAAAAAAGTGGTATCAAAATCCGTGCCGTGGGAAAATTCGGCGCTCTTTTCAATATTCTCGGGCTAATTTTGAATAATAGATATCATTTTACTTTAAACATGAGTAAAAGAAATAATTAAACGACACATTGCTATATAGATATGGCAATTTGTGGGCGTATATTCTTAATATATTTTGCTTATTATACCTTTATTAGTCCATTGTCTTATTGATAATTTTCACCGTAGCTGACTGAATATTTACAATTTAATTTTAAGAAAATTAGGAGAAAGGGAAATTAAATTCCTCCTAATTTTTCGGTACACTATTTTTAATTCTCGCAGTAGGATAAATCAACAAAAGAAATAGCTTGTAGTGTACAAGCTATGGAGTTAAAACGAATGTATTACATAC
>BMAW01082971.1:20674-96666 GCA_019974015.1 Nephila pilipes | reverse complement strand
TATCTTTGTTACTCTACTATTTAATATAATTACACCCAATATTAAGGCAGTATCATATCGTACAACCAGTTTATGTATTCCTTCATCACAGAAGTTTGCCTCCTGAAGGACTAAACACTGCACCATGGCCACTTTGACATCATCATTTCATGTTGCCGATCGCCTAAACTTTTTTTGAAGTAGAGGAACAAATGTTAACTACTGGAAGCTATATTATGGCTGCACTGAAAGGGATCATATTATTCCCAGCCATATGATCCGATGAGATCTCAGTTTCGACGAATCATGTGTGGAAAGTCATTGTCATGCAACAAAACAATCCCTATATTGAGCATGCAAAACCTTTTGTTTTGGATCACACAAGGCGGTATAGTTTATGTGTCATAACATGTCTTGGAATTTATTGCATCACCGCGAGGAATTCCACAAGCGACCCCCCCCCCCCGGTTTATCGAAATTATTATTAAAATTATTGAAGTATCAATAAAGTCCGGAAATTAACAAACGTGTTCTAATTAAAATCACTATAGGGTTTCATAAACTGTTATTAGGATGGGTGGATCTACAACTTATCCATAAAGTTTATTGTCTTTTACAAGTTTTTCTTAAATATATGTTCGTATGTTTTTAATAATTTTACGTATAAATGAACATGATAGCTAAAAGTGTTTTCATGATCACCACAACATTTTCAATCATTCATTCAACACTTTTAATCGACATTCACAACATATGTTGAAAATACGGTATTAATGTTATTTGATATCATGCAGCCCATACTATACGATATTTCTTTTAAGTTCTGTAAAGAAAAATTAAGACAAAATAATTATAAATTTCTGGGAATATATATTTCAATATACAAATTCAAATCACTTGAAAGGAGTATTATATATTCATCAGATTTTGTAACAGTTCACTGTTACAAAAATTGCGCCTATGGGTGTACGCTGAAAAGAAACTAACAAACAAGGGGAATAGCGGAAGCTGATGCTTTATTCATAAATATTCAGAAAAAGACAAATCACCACAGGTAGCTGAATTTGCACAGATTAACAGGACAATAGGAACAAATACAGCACTTGTACTTATTACCCGCACTATGGAAACAAAAACATTTGTACAAAGTAGGGGTAAGAAAGGAACAAAAAAAAACCCCTTTTGTACAAATTAGCAACACAAACAGATAGCAAAGCACTAATAATAACAAAAATAGCGCTTTCAATAGCGTTAACTCATTAGTGTATTAGTTGGCATTGTGGACGAAACTCTGAAGAGTAATCACCTGCTCTTCAAAGGTAGACTCCAAAAGCACACTCAAAGATAGATTCTATTTTCTCATGATGTCTGTGTATTTATAACTGTCCTAGCCTGAGGTAACATCACAGAGAAGATTTCCTGAGAATCCACAATTTTTATTGTGATATTGATATCGAGAACATTCGAGTATTTTTCAAAGAACCTTTATTTTGTTACTAAATTCTCCAAACTTGTTACCAAGGTTAGAGTCATTGATTAATCTTTCCCCGGCATTCATCAAGTACGAGAATAAAATTAGTATATTAATTGGTTATTAATGAATTAGTATAGTGAACCGATTTTTTTGATTTGCTAATATTGCTAATAGCTTTTAATTTTTTTTTGTTGCTGATCAAGAAGTCTCTTCAATGAATTATTTATAGTTTTCTTTGAAAGAGAACTAATAAGACAATGCAATGAAAATGATTTGTTAAACTGGACCACAGTCTATGTTTAGAGACTAATATTTTGTAAATTATGTTCAGCAAACTCTTTATTTTAATTTTGGTTTTAGAATTCTTTTCAATAATTGCTCGGAAATATGAATTGATCTTTTATGTTGAGTTATTGTATCTCTAATATCTATGATAGAACTAAGAAGTGTTACTACTTATTGTAACTTCCTTACATGAATTCGAGAAATATTTTGATAGATAAGCGGTGCATATGGAAATAATTTATGGACTAATTAGTATACCCATAGATAATTGCAGAGCCATTTTCTACGTTTTGCTATTATTCCCTATAGCGTTTAAATATTTTTATGTTGTTTATATAAAATGATTATATTATATATATATATATCATTATACGCACATCTCTGTTTGCTAGGGACGAAAACAAACCCATCTTAGATCGGATGATAACTGTAGATGAAAAACGTATTATTTTTGAATACGTCGTAAGGAAAATAGCATACTTTCAGCTTGAACTATATGTATTATCCTCCTCTAAATCAAAACTGAGTCTGAATAAGTGAACGCTGTGCATAGGGAACGACGGCCAAGAACCAATACCGAATTTACGTTAATTTGAAACCGAACAAAAAGTTTGATTTGGTGAGATACTGTCAGCAAATGTATGATTTAAACGAAGCACTGAAAGAAAAGAAGCCGGCGATGTTCAATATGAAACACATTGTATTGCGTCATTATAATGCCAAAACCACGTGCTGATTTGGCGATTCATCCAAAATTCTCAGAGCTACTCTGGGAATTTCTGTCGCATCCATCCTACTCCTCAGACTTAGCACCCACTGATTATCACTTGTTTATCTCTCTGAAAATTGTTTTGAAAAGATAATATTCGAAAATGAAGCATACATCAACCTAGAACTACTTTAGTTCTTTTCCTCTAAAGATAAGACATTTTTCAAAAATGGTATTTACAAATTATCAACACCCTGGAAAGAGTTCAGAAGTAACGAAGGAAATATATTGTACAATAAATATGATTAAATCTATGAAAAAATGTATTATTTTCTTTCACTTCACAAACAGACATACTCGCCCAAATGGAAATGGGACTCCACATGTTCCGTCAGTGGGAGAGACAAACTATTGTACATGCAACAAAAGAGAGCCCTGTGTGGTAGACAAACTGATGACATCGTCGAAATGCATCGTTTGTCTCCGTGACTGCTTGCAAGTAACGCAATCGCTGCTATTCGGAACGTGGATTCCTCCAAATATAGTCAACGGGGACTCGTGCATTTTTTAGATGCTGTAAATGAGAGTCCAGCTGAGATAGGAGGGAATGTTTCTCACACACTTCAGTGTTCCGACAGTGCAGTGAATTTCATACAGGACATTGCAATACGGGCGACAAGCTCAAGGGTTAAGTGTCATTTTGTAGCCTTCAAGAAATTATTTGCAAGAAAAGATAAAGATCTTGAGAATCGTAATTTATGGTAACTTCAGGAAACGCAATTTTGCATAAACTGTTAACTTCTGTAATTTGTGGCTGAAATTTGGATTTTCGTATTAATTAACATTGGCAGCGTTTTCGTATATTAGAATGTTTTGCCAGTGAAAGAAAAAACGCATTAGAAATATGAAAAAGGTATTTTCTTTTCTTTTTAGTAATTGCTTCTGTAGAGCCTGGGGCTCGAAAGTACGCTTATTTACTCTATTCAATATTTATTTTCAATAATTCTATTTATTTGAGTACTTAACAGGAGAAACATAAACGTTAGCGCATGTTAAAATAAAATTAATAAAACCTATTTCATTTTTAAAGTTATTTTTGATATTTTAATCAGATTTTGTGAATAATAGCAGTAGAGTTTTTTTTTTTATTTTTTTAAACAAATTTCAAAAGAAATAAGATGGTGTACTCTGAATATCACAAAAAAGATCCATTAATTGAAATTAACAGCAAGATACATTCGAAAAAAATGGATAAAATGCATGTAGAAAAAAACACACTAAATTGAAAAAAAAAATCCCTCCTGGATTTGAAACAAATTTTTTCAAAGAAACAAATTATTTTTTCTTTTCCAATTGCTTTCAAAAACCTTTTTAAAGACGTGTATGCTTTCCATTAGCATTTTTTGTTCTGCCTTTTTTTCTAAAAAATGTAACCTTCAGAAGAAATCGTCCACTTTACTTATTTGGAAAACATATTAACTCAGGTGGGATTTTTTTCCTCGAATTCAAGTTTTAAGATTAAAAATGATCAACTTCGCATCGTTAAGTTTTTTATGATTTCTTTTTTCTTATCTCCGTAAGAAATCAATAAAATTTATATTTCGGAAGCATTTTTAATTTTCAGCTTCTATATTGCTAAGTAAGAGAGATTCGTTACATAAATATTCCATGGGATACTATTAATTAATATGAAATTAAACATGGCTATCAGGAAAGTTTCATTTACCTGTCTAATATATTTTTTTGAAGTTCCTAACATTCAAATTAATGTTACATGTAAGTATTTAGTTTAATACTTTTAAATTTATTTATTTATCATTTTTACTTTCTCACGTTTAAATATATTGATATTCATGTTACGCATCATAACAAATAATTTTCATATACGAGTATGATTTAAAGAAAATTAAATGATACAGTAAAAGAAAAACATGGTCTTATTCATTTCATTACTTTTCGTTTAGAGCATCATTTTGTTCGTATACATTTAATTAGTAATAATAGTTAAATACAATAATAATTATCATTACATATATAATAAAGTATTTATGATTCGTCTTTTACTTTTCTCATTTTGATAATCGAAAAATAATGGGAAAATAGTATATATGCCTTCCATTTCTGAGCAGATGCACACACACACACACACACACACACACACACACACACATATATATATATTGTTCATTTTTTCCTATAAAATTATTAGATAAAATATTATTTTCTCAATGATACTTTCACATGCATACATATATAGAAAGCAAAATTCAGACTATCACATTAAATCCTTTCGAGTTTATGCAATAGATCTTTTTGTTTGATCATTTATATAATTATATTTATATGTGTGTGTGATAAACCCATTTTAACCCCTTATTTTCTTTTTTTAAACTTACTATCTGTTTTCGACAAACTCTGTTTTTAATACGAAACCTAATCTTACCAACACACTATCACGCGCTGGTTAATTGCAACTTTCCCTTCGCTTTCCAAAATCTCGCGTGTATTACTAGCATCTCAAGTGTCGATAAATTACAATCTGATCATAACATTCCCGTTCTTTTGGGTATATATGATGCTGACACTGACTGTATATATATAATTATTATTATTATTATTACTAGACTCCAACTGAAGGAGCGTTAAAGCGAGACAAAATAATTTGCTAACCACTAAGGACAAGATAAGGTCGCTTTTTCTCGAATCCCTCTTAACTCGCCAATCCTAGATTATTATTTAATAATAATGTCTTAGTTTATCAAATCACACCTTCTTATTTAAAAACTTCTCGTTAACAGCTGATTCTTATCTTATTACTTTGACTGATATTCGCTTCAATCTAAACAGTTAAATATGATGCTTCAATCCAATTAACCGATGCTTATCAGCCTGTTGCTATCCTCTGTTTTCCTCCTCTTTCTTTCGATTCTATTTCATTTATACATCACTATTTTTATTGAAATCAATTCACTTTTTACCATCATCTTGTTTTCAAAATAGCGTTTTCATTTTGTTTGGGAAGAAATTGTAATTTTATGCAATTCAAATTACCAAAACGTCCTCAAGGTTAGTGAAGAAAAAACATGAATAGTCTAACGTCATAAAATAACATCAGTATTTTTCATTTGGTGATATGCGCATCGCGGTATGAAAATCTAATGATGATGACGGTTCGTGAGGGCAAGTAGTGTAAGAGGCGATTTACACAATGTGAAATAAATATTTCGTATTGCAGAAAAAGAATTTTTCCCGGTGGAAAAATATTTCTAGAAAAGTAATTTCATTTTACTCTATCACAAGCAATGGAAATAGAAAGCTTAAAAACATTTCCCTGGAATGAAACACAACAATAAGAAACAAAGATCAATACAAAATTATTTCATATCTATGTCATTCGATGTTGTTTTCATGTTCTCTGCAGGGCTTCCCGTGCAATTTCCTGATTTTATACTGGGATTGGCAAGAACAATAATGGAGATTTTTTTTTAAAAAAATTGTGAATAAAGGCTCATATATTCAAATTTTGAGCAACTTGCTTAAAGGTGTCAAAAGGAAACAAATTTCTATTGGAACTACGCAAAATGTTGTCCTGATTTATTTTCCTTTTTAAATTCCTATTATTAGTTCACACTCTCCCTATATCTTGTTCAAATTTTCAATAGTTAATAAAATACTTTTTATTCATCCACTTAAGTTCAAATACATTTTGTTAAACTTGTAAATGATGACACTTGATGTTATTACAGTTTTTTCAAATATTAATTAAATTTATTTGGTGAAAATGCAGTTTAGTATAACCCCTGGGCGCGATTTCAAAAATTGCCAAACTAGGCATTTTTTTTTTTGGCTGATGGCTGAACGTTAAGTTGGCGAAGCGGATCAGGGTAGTCACATTTAGCAAAATGCCGCCAAATAATTCCTGTCGCCAAGGATGGTTGGGTTAAACTGTATTAAACCATTTAATTTACCGGATGAATTTATTTTGCCACTTAATATTGTGATTCTGTCATATGTATATACATATTTATATTAATTGTAATTATTTAATAAGAAGTAACTAAAATAAAAAAAATTTTGGTTGATCTAAGTAGGAATTGACTTAAATTTTTTTTATATTAATTGTTATCACATATCATAAGAAAGCCATGGGATTGATATGAGTCATGCAATTGCTTTCACAAAATTTAAATGAATTTGAAAATAATAAATGAAAACATCTGAGTTTCATTCCTTTTTTACTTAGAATGTAATACTGACTATTAGAAAAGTATATTATTTTTTCTTTAAACTGATTTTCCGAATTTATGAATTAAACTCTAACTACTTATCCTTTTTACTTCAGATTTTGTTTAATTAAAAAAATGATTTTCATTCACTATTATGTTTCATTGCATTTCATTTCGTAGTCTGGTTTGTTTGGAAAAATGGTGATAAATCGTTAAATCAAGTAACCTTTATTTCGCATAATCACTTTTCTTACACTTTAATTCACCTCTATAATGCTAATATTTCAGCATTATAAATGAGATTTCTTACTATTTTACACACTTTACTTATTAACATACTTTTCTTACTTATTAACACACTTTTTGTCTTTTAAACACTCACAAATCATAGGTTATTGACAAATATTTGTATACAAATTAAAAGGAATAAGTAGGATAAAATGTTTGAAAAACTTAAATTTCAATAAAATTATATTTTGACATCATAATTATGTTCTGTGTATATAATGTATATAAAAACTGTGCAAATTTTAAAACTGTAAATGCTGCGGGATTCCTATAAGATGCACTTAAAGCTACTGATTGGTTGATAAATTATTGACCTCTTTCGCAGAAGGAACACGGAGGTTATTTGCGACAGATCTCATAGTTGTAAGTCTCGATCAAGTGACGAGAAAGATATTGAGACGGCACCTCCAAACTTCCACACTATGGGAGGACTTGGAGCCTCGAAGGATTTAATATGCATCAGCCCTACTATATGGTGGGTATTTTAGTGGTACCAGGACATGAACCCTCGACTCAACGGATAAGTAAATGAAACATAATTACTTAAAAATGTAAAGATATAGCTATCAATTGTTAATTGTTTATACATAATTATTTATGTTTATAAATGCAAATTTCTTTTCAGAAACACTTACATAAATATAGATATCTGAAAGTTAAAATATTACTTCCATTGCTTTGAATTTAAACAAATAAATATTATTTACATTTCACAAAATATCCGCTTCATTTAAACTTCGCTTACTTATAAATTCCATTTTCCTTGACAAAGACGCCTCAATTACTTTGAGTAGTATATTCATATCTTTGTTTGCTTTATTTTTCATTTAGACAGAAATTTTTTAAAACCGACACTAATTAACGGCATATACTTCCGTAATATTTCGAGTACATATTGTTGCTTTCTTTTTAATTTGTATCTTTTATGCAGTCAGTAAATCTATTTAATTAAATTCTGTTCATCAATATTTCTACTCAATTATAAGAGGATCCTTAGTTTATTTGTCCAGTATTTCTGAAATTAGTAGTTACAGTTTTAGCTTCTTCAATTTTGTTTACTGTAACGTAATTCATTTACTTTTTCGAAACAATTTATTTTCTACCGAAAGAGCAGATTCAATATTGACACTGATATTTAGAGTTCCGATAATTTGTGTAAACATTATATTATATACCTATAACATTATGGCTACGTGCTCTTGAGTATTACATTTCATTCCTCATTGAAAGTTATTGACTAATTTTGAAACTAAAGATACAAATATGTGTGTTTGTTCTGCATGGTTACGACAACTTTTAGTTGAATATTACAATTTTTTGAATACTGTAACCTTGAACAAATTTAATTTTAAAGTGAGAAAAAATTTCAAAGAAATGTAATAAGGAATCTCATGATTAGAAGTTGCTTATATAACACTTGATCATCTTGTGAACTGAAAATGAAATCTCTAAAGTTATTTTAATGAAATGGCATTTCGTTAAAAAGTAATTCTAATATTAAGTAAAGAGATATATAGATTTCCCCCTATCGTTACGATCTTCAATATGTTGCGGCGGCTTTGTCTAGCCATAAAGCCAGAAATTAAAGCTCCTTAATAACTAGCCCGAAGGGGAAATCTTCGTATCCAGAGGTCAAGGATTCGAAACACCACCGGCTTTCTAAGATCAATTGTCCTCCCCCTCCACGAGTCAAAAGTAATCTAATGCATAAGTAGTGACCCAGAACTTGAACTCTAGATGGCAGCACAGCCTAGAACTACTGGTTGCAAATACCCCCTACGCAAAAACAATTACTTCTGTGCTTCCAAGACAACCGTACACAATTAAAATTAGTGATATTCCAGTTACAGCGCTCGGTTCAAAGAGATCTGCCCTCAAATAGAGACAGCCGATGGAAGGGGAGTATGCGGCGACCACACTTATCAAGTTCGTTAATTGTTCTCGCTTACATGTGGACAAAGGTTTCATTTCATACAGCTGGACTTGTGAGTAAGGAGAAGCAACATTTTGGCTTCTTATGACCTTTGACATGCATCCAATTCTTCTGGGAGTAGAGAACCATGAACAACCTCTGCACAGGTGTCATTTCCTACCCTGATGTTTAGCAAGCAATAACCAAGTATATTGCATTCAGTTATCCAACCAAAACAAAGGATTATTCACCGTGGTTTTGGAAGAGGCGTGACCAATTGATCCTATCCAAAAGAGAAGGGAAGACACATCAGATATCTGTGAAACATTCCCTATAACAGGACGTTGCTGTACTTTTCTAGCGTGTGACTTGTTACCAAAAATGTCATACTACTATTGCAAATGAAAGTGCGATTAACACTTAATTTTGTAAATACAAACTTTAATATTTGAAATTAATTACAATAAATTAGTGTAGGTATTACTCTCTAGGTATCATGTGATTTAACGCAATGAATCAACCAAAATATTAATTTTCTGATGTATAATTTACATTTTATATTTCCTTAATTTATTGGATGTTGTATTAAATGTTGGTTTATGCTAAACAAAATAAGTAATGCTTTTTTTCGATGAAATATTATTGATAAATATTTAATCTTAGTTAACTATTGCTTTTTCTAAAAGATAGCATCCTTTTATTTTAAACAGTATACGAACTAAAAATGTACATAAGCCCTTAATTTCTAAACACATTCAATTTCCTTTAAACATCCTATGATATTTCCAAAAGAAATAGATCAACATACGTTGGTTATGATAGGAAAAAATGATATTTCAATAATATATCTCAACAACCAGTAATACCCTTTATAGTACGCGATGTGTATTTATTGGAACTAGAATTCAGACTTACAGCTCGACTTGAACAACGCCGGCCATGAAGTAATCGCCACCAAAGCACTAGGATACCACGGGCTGAACAACTTTAAAATATATTCCATACTAAATCTCCAAGGTCAAGTAAGTCACCTAATTTTCAGACAAACCTGAAAAATTTCTAGAATTTCAGATCTGAACAGAATTAAAAAAGCAAATAGAGTAGATTTTATAAGTGAATGAGTATTTTTTGTAATTCTTTACTTTTTTACGCAATATGAGGTGGGTTCAGAAAGCTTATGCTAAGGCATATTGTGTTAACATCGTGCTAAATTTGTCAAATGGTGCAAAATAAATGAAAAACTGATTCATAGGTTAGTTTTGATTTGACAACTATTTAATGCCAAAACAAAAGTTGTTGCTGACGTCAATGACACGAGTTAATGTCAAATGACAAGAGTTATTGTCATCATTTTGAGTTGCTTTTTAGCCACCTAAGGGGCTACTGTTTTAGTTGAGGCGTTTTGGCGTACTAGATCATTTTCTGCGTACCAGATTACGCTTCGTTTTTTTTTAACGTTTGCTAGAACTTTAATTGCATTTAGCTGAAATATATCCAATTAAATAATTTATCGTTTGCTTTAATTTTATTTACACGTTTCTGATATAAATCCTATTTAATAATTTATCCGTTTGCTTTGATTTTAACTACATGCCACTGATATAATATCCACTTTTATTATTTTATCGTTTACTTTAATTTTAATTACACGTAGCTGATATAATATTCAGTTTAATAATTTATCATTTGCTTTAATTTTAAAATCGGAAAAGTTTACTTTTGTCCATTTCTAGATATTTCATCATTTACTTTAATTCTTATATTCAATTGAGTAACTTAATAATAATTATAAGAAAAAGCGCACCTTGGGTGGCTAATTCTATTCTTTGTACACAACTTTGCATAGAACTATTTTCAAAAACATTTTTAGCGCCGTCGATGAGACTTACATTCATCATTTACATCAAACCCCAAACAACAATCAAAGCAACAAGTTTCTTCTTCCACGGCTCCGAAGGAAGCGAATTTTTAACGGCCGAAATAGTAATGACGACGATTTTTTTGGAATGTGAAAAAATTCTTATTTATGGACCTCTTAGGGGGAAAAATGATCAAAATGAACAGTACTGAAGCGAGTTAGCGTAATGCAATTCCTAATATCCCATTTTCTTATTTTTAATAGGGTCACTTTTTAAAAAAACCTTTTATTATTTTTGATATGTTGATAGGTAATTTAGTATTATAATATTTATTTAATAATTCGTTGAAGAGTTTCTCAGTACGAATATGAATTAAAACTAATGAATGGTAAATTTAAAACCTGAAAAAAAGTATTTCACATATAAAGCATATTTTATAATATTCTGAAAGAGTAAATTAATATTTTTTAAATATTTCTTACGATTTGAATACTTAGTCACGAGCAGTGGCAAAGCTTCCAGTTTCTGTTCATTGCAATTTATTTTCTGTCAGGATAAACCCCACTAATACCCACAAACACACCATGTTAGGAGATAATACTCAATTTTCAAAAGAATTTTAATGAAATAAAAGGAAAGTTTTGTTATTTTTAAGAGGAAAAAAAAAGACTGTTATTTCAATTTTAGTTTTATCTTTAGAATTTGAATAAATGTTAAATCAGATTAAGCATTCAAGTTTTATGTATTCCAGATTATTAATATATTCTAAGCCTTTTGTGTATTTCTATAAAAATACATTTTCTTCTCTTTTATGCATAAACAAACTGGGTATTTATAAAAATTACAAAAGGCGAACACAAGAAATACGTGACAAAATCCATTTCATTAACGAGATTCCAAATATAATAGCTGTTTATAGCGATGCGTTTGTAGAATTTTTAGTTAACAAAGAGGAAATTTAATAGATTTTTGGATGAAAAATAATTTACTCAGCCTCGAACAAAAGAATTTTTTTTAAAAAATATTCTCTTATTTGGGAAAATATTCACAAAAATAATCTTCGATTTTTAACAAAGTGGAACTTTTTTTCTTAAAATCAGATATTTTTAAATCTTTTATATATACATACAGGGCCCCCACTAAAGTCCTTTGTCATCTTCTTAATTTCGGAACGGCTGCTGTTCTACTCGTAAAAGAGGGGTTTAGGTATAGTAAAAATGCCTTGTACACTGAATGAAACCACCTAATCGTTTCTCCTTTGGTTCAAGTTTCGGGACGTCACAGTGTAGAAACGAAATTTTTATTTTTCACATTTGATTGTAATTTTTCATACCTAGTTTTGTATTTATGCAAATTTTGTGGCTTACATTTTTGAGTTTCTCTTATTTTCATTCAATTAGATTCTCTTTCTTATTAGTTTGGTAATAAAAATTCCTGTTTTGTGTTTTGTTTTATTTATTTATTAATATCTACACATATTTTTGCTTTTTTTTAAAAAAAAAAAATGTTTATTTTTGTTCTGTTTTCTAAAAAATTTGTATATATGTAATCTTGAACTCTTATTAAATTATATTACGTTAATTAAGTTTGCATAGTTGTTAAGCATTTTCAATTTCAATAGGGTTCTAATTTCTTATAATATATATATATATATATATATACTCCCTCTGGCAAAATTTTGAAATTATGACTGTTTTTAAATTCTGAACCGATGGTACTAACTATGCCGGCGAAGGACTGTTCAAATATTTAGAATCGAATACGCCAGTGTGCACGTCTGTGTCTGCTTATCTGTGACTGTGGATAAGACAAGTGCACGAAGGCCTTTCGGCCGTTTTAGCACTGGAACTTCTCCATGACATTCACCGCGTTTCTCGTAAGAGATGATTACATTTTAAAAAGTATCATGTAAAATGAATGTCCATGACGGAATTAGATGGAAAATTGTCGGAAGATTGAAGGCAGAGGAATCACAATTATAAGTAAGTAGAGATCAATATGATGTTGTAGTCGTCTGCAATTTGTGATAACAGTTTCGGGACTCCGGATCCATATCAATAAGGTCTGGACAAGGCTTACCAAGATTCATTACGATGAATAAGAATCGTTATTTGATCATCTGTTGTTTAGGGATTGTATTCATAAACTTTGTTATTACATATTTCTTTAGAATAAACTAAATGAAAGGCTAAGATCATTAGAACGAGGTGGTCAAGGAATTTTTAGAATGAATCGATCACTTGAAAATATCTTGAAGCATGTCCATTGTTTCATTATTTGCATGCCATATTGTACTGTACTTTTTGAACTAAGAACCCCATTTTTTTTTATCTAAGCATTATCCGACTTATTCAGTTGGAATTTGTGAAAAACAAAGTTTATATAAAGTAATGCCCTAATAATATATTATCTAAAAATTTGAATATTATTTCAAGCATACCAGGAGTCATTTACATCCCTTTGGAATGTATTTCTGAAAATTTTTGCAAACCAGTTCAATATCGTCTACTAAAAGGAAGCGAGCACTTTAAAAATTTGTTGTAAATGTGAGTTCCAATTGTCTACAATATATTATAAGTCCCTTTCACCATTAAAATAACAATTATTGTTTGTAACGTCATTGTGCTTTTATATAATAAATTATAGAATCTTAGGAATTCCGAACCAGAAAGTACATTACAATGGTAAAATAGCGATTTGTATCTATTTACCTCTTATGACAAACCCTTGCACGAAAGAAATTCAAAAAATGTTCCAAAAGTAATACGTTCCTCACGAAATGATTTCGTGCAAGTGTTTTTGTGCGTGTGAAGAAGGGATTTTTTGTCAATATCACCACATAGCGTGGGTTTTTGATTGTTTTTGTTTGTGCTTGAGTAAATATGGGAGTCAACAGCAGAAATATTATGCATTGACATTATCGATTTAGCAATATTTTTGAAATAAATGCTTTCGTTTCATTAAAACAATATTTATGTTTTGAAGCGATGCGGTTTGCGTTCCCCCATTCTCCTATATGTTCACTTATTTTTATTGTTTTCCGTGATTCGTCATCATCTTCGACCACCCAAATGTAGGTCGAGTATAGGAATGGTGATGTAACAGAATGTCGTAAACGCCAGGCATTGCCCATTCATTTTCTATAAGTATTTCCAAGATTTGGCGATATATGAGATTTTTCATAAACAGCCGCGCGTGCCAAGTTTTGACCACTAACTAGTTAAGCTGACTCACATTCTTTTTAAATTCCTACTATTAGCTCACATACTCTCTCTATATATATCTTGTTCAAATTTTCAATCGTTAATAAAATACTTTTTATTCATCCACTCAAGTACAAATACATTTTTTTAAACTTGTAGTGGATGACACTTGATGTTAATATGGTTTTTCAAATGTTAATTCATTAATTTAAATTTAATTATTGAAAATGCAGTTTAGCCCAACCACTTGGCTCAATTTCAAAAATTACCAAACTTGGCGATTTTTTGTTTGTTTTTGGCTGAACGTTAAGTCCACGAAGTGGACCAGGGTAGCCACATTTGGCAAAATACCGCCAAATAATTCCTGTCGCCTAGACCTGTCGATTGGACTAAACTGCATTCCAACCATTTAATTTACCTGAAGAAATAAGAAACAATCCAATGCTTTTAATATGTAATTTGTCTTGCAGTGGCAAATTGGGTAGATCGTCGGCGTAGAATCTTCATACCTTCGGATCGAATCTCGTCGAAGCATAATTATTTTTTGTTTGATTTTCAAATAAATAATTTTAGTTTTATATGGGAGAAAATTTTTTTGCTTATATAAGATATTTAGCAGGATATAAATTTAGGAATAAATGCCGTCCGTGACGAAGCGTGTAGAACGCTGGAAAAAAATTTCTTTTGCCATTTAATATTGTGATTATGTCATATGTGTATATATATTTATATTAATTGTAATTATTTAATAAAAAGTTATTAAAATAAAAATTTTCTTTGTTGACTTAAGTAGGAATTGACTTAACTTTTTTTATATTACTTGTTTCATTAAAGTTGAGCTCGAATGATTTCTTTAACAGTCTCAGGAAAATGTTGTTGTCGTATTATGACGAAATATGAAGAGTGTTATTTTTGTTTATCTTTATTCAGGAACGCGACCAGAGACCATCCCACTTCTTCTATACCTTGCTTCGACAGATACTTGTTGTTTCTCTCGTACCATAGATCAAATTTTAGGAAACTAGAAGGAAATAATAAATAAGTATCCAGACACACAATTAATTCACACTTCTTTAATCTTCTACCTAAATATCATGGTTGTATGTTTTTCCCTTTCTCAAGGAATGGTTTTGATCGAATTGCCATTAAATGACTAAACATAATTCTATTGGACTTAAAAAACGAGTTTTAAACTAATTATTCGAGAGAGAAAGGAAACATCGGGTCAGATGATATTTTTAAGCACATTTATATTTTCTTTCATTAACTATCAACAAGACAAATTGCGAAATAATGTATTTTATTACGTTATGACAAAACAATGTATGGTGTGGGAAGAAAAGAGCTGAACGAGCGTTGACTGTAAAATTGTATAACATAGGATTTTTTAATCTGTATGATTGTGAAACTGGTAAAACGAGTGTATTTAATTCGATCAAAAACTGCTTCTGTTGTTGATGTTATCAGGTAGAAGTAATGTCGAATAACATTTATTAAGAATTAGGAAGTTAACTTTCCCCTTATTTTTAAAATAAGGGGGAAAATATATTAATATATTCTTAAAATATATTAACGGTTTTCGAAAAATTAGATCTGAATCATCAATATATAGAAATTACGACTCATATAAGTTCTGAAGAATCGAAAATGACTTATAAACAAAAATAAATTATTTCGGAAGTAATAGTGCATTTTTTCCCACAATGATTCAGTTATGCATTCAGTTAATACATTGTTCGTGGATAATTTAAAATTGCGTCATTCGTGAGTTATTGCTAGAGAGCAAGCTCAATACTTAAAATTACGTTTTATGACTGAATGCTGGATCCAATTAATTGATTTATTATAATGAATATATGATAACTATAAATCTCGATAATCAGTAATAATTACGGTATTTTACGTCAAACCAAAACCAAAAGAGACACACTGTACCTCTCAAATTGTGCTCTGTTTTATGCCAATGTTGTGTATAATTAAAAACAGAGCCCTGAAATGAAATATGAAACATTCTACAAGAATAGACCCTTCATCGGGTCACAGAACAAATATTTGAAAAAGATGAATATATTCAAGATTCCGAACCATCCGCGTCAAAAGGTGTGAAACGGGCGGCAGGATATGATTCTTCAGGCAGATTATCTTTCGACATGAGGAACGATATGTTGGAGGATTTGTAGTAATTTTTTTTAAAAGTAATGTATTCTAAGCGTAGTGAAAGAACTTCTCATTGAGATAAGAGATAGAGAGTTAGGTATATATAAATTTTGTTGTATGCTCCTTCATAGGGGGACTTTTTTCACATGGTGTCATACATTTAAACGATATTAACATTTGTTGCGTTAATAAATGCTAATGTTTCTTGTGTTAATTGTTAGCATAAAATTCTATTATATATTCAACGTGGTATTATTGAAAAATAATTTGTGTGAAAGAATTTTGGTTTTTTGCATTCTTTATTATTTTTTATTTTGATTACGATTGTAACCTTTCATCAGAAATTCGCCCATAAAAACAGTATAACAGTAATAATGGATACATTTCAAGATGAGAATATGGCATTTACCTCCTATGCTTAAGATATCGTAAAGTTGAGTTAAATAATCAATAAGTTGAAAAATTAATTTGAAGAGACACCAGAAAAAAAAACCATTTATTAACATTCAGAATATGTAAGTTGTGCTCTCTCGAATCCCTCTTATCTCACTTTAATCCTGGTTTCTGCTTAAATAATAAAATCTTATCTTACCCTCTCGCTTACACCGATTGAAATACTTATTAGATACAGTCGATCTGATTCCTATCATTCTAACCAGGAGTCATCTCAGAATAATTTTACAACAAGCTATTAGTTACGATGATTCACTCCAATTTACAAATATCTATCAGTATGTCGTTATCATCTGTCTCCCATCTTATTCCTTTTAATCACATTTCATTTATATATTCATTTATTAAACTTCTCATCTCCCTCTAATTTATCTTTTCAAGTTTAATTTGGTTGGGAAAAAAAATTCGAGTAATTTGCAATTGAAATTGCTAAATGTCCCCGAGGTTAGTGGAGAGATACCCACGTATAAAGCAACGTCGCAAGTTGATGAAAATTATGTTTTTTTATTACTTTTTAATAATTGATAAGTTTCACTCCCCTCCCCCCATTTTTTTTGAAGAATTGATCACTTCAGTATTACGTTCGAATATTTAGATCTCCGATTATAATGCGATCAATAACAAAACATATTCGTATTTTGAATAATATTAAAAGGAATGGAAAAAGTCATATTTGTAAAGACTTCCTTTATATTTAGCTTCTTTATGTTACTAATTTAGAATTTTGGTCGTCAGAAACACATTCACTTTTCGGTACTTTCAATACTTTTGAAAAATCAGAAACTGAACAGATATTGCTGTTGAGAGAAGTACTAGTTGTGTCTATGTATTACCTACGAGAAATACCTATACAAAAGAAATTCAGAAGTTCAAAAAACAATATTCTCCTATACAATAGATTCATATCAGTGAAGTGTGGGGCTTTTGCGTGCGAATAAGTAATATTTTTGTCAATTTCAGTACACTGGGCCGTTTATTGATTGCTTTTGTTCGTGCCTTGCCGTAGAGAACAACATAAATATTTTCCATTACAGTAATATTACCGATTTCGGTATATTACAAGAATAAGTTTTTTTTTCAGAGAGCAACACAATTATTCCAGAGGTCTTTGGGCTCTTAACAATTATTCGTTTGTGAAAAACATCGTTTTCCAAATCAATATAAATTGGAAGCATTTTCAAAATTACGAAAATCTATATTTTACTGCGGCAAGATTCTGAAGTATAGCATTGATCAAAATATCCATAAGTAATGTTATTTAGTAAAAAAAAATGTTCACCTTTTGAGTAATACATGTTCCTTAAAAATTCAGAGACTTTTTATTAAATACAGGTATTTAGAAAATTATGAAATGTGTTAGGTAAAAATCCCATTAAAATTCAAATAAAATAATAATCTTTGTTCATAATTTGTATAAAAATTGTGTGTGATGTGTAAGTCATAAAGAAACTTATTTTGAACATGTGTATGAAATTTTGAGCTAATGTGCTTAATTGTTTCTGGGAAATCCTGCGGAGTAAGCTAAAATGTTAAAATTTGAGGGGGAAAAAAGTTACATTTGAGCAATTATTAAAAAAAACCCAGCAAAACAATATTTAGTTTCTTATTGTTAACTCTGGAAGTTCTGATAGATTATAAAGCTTTAGGCACCCAAATACTCAGAAAACATAGGCCCTAACTTATGTTTTTCAAAAAATATCGAAACTTTTGAAGATTAAGAGCCCAGCCAACTTTAAGAAACTTTAAGAAAATTTATATTTTGTTGAGTATTATTAATGGACAAAACTCAAACTGTGAAATAAACACGCTATTTTCTCTCACGTATTCCCCTTCACCTAATATTTAAGGCTTTCATATTGCATTAATTGTTATGATAACCTATTAGGTATATGAACCCTGACTTTCGTGAATTAAATAGAAATTTTGAAAAATGATTTATAGGATTGATGAGAAAATGTTTGTAAAAACTAAGATAATTTAATTTGAAAGTGTTAGAGGGGAGAGGGGGCAGAGAAAGTGAGAAGAAAATTACAAAAAGAAGTTAGAATTGTACCTGAGCATATATGAGTGAAGAGATGCAAGATTTGAAGTTACAGTGAGTACCCAGATATTGCCTGAGGCGAACTCTATGTGCGAGTTATTCTACTGACATTGACCCAAATTTTCAATAACGGTTAAGTGGCTATTTGTGATTGTTTTTATTGACGTTGGACTGAGAAGTAACATGAGGGCTATTGGTGATATATTTCATAATTCTGAGTCTCGGTCAAGCGACGAGGATTACATATGAGCGTACTGAACCCTCTCCAAACTTCCACATCACTCCATTGGTAGGATATGGGAACCAGATTTAATGTTCATTTTCTCCGCTACGCGGCGATTCTCTTGTGGCATCAAGGCAACTAGGTGAATACAATTCCAGCAGAGAGTCCGCGACCATACATTTGGTTACCGCAGCCACAAGAGACTTTTCATAATATTAATCAATAGGTTAGGACGTGCTTAAGGAGTGATCCACAGACGGGTTAATAAGCAGATCATGTGGTAATTGTTCTGAGATTTTAATCAAATTTTATTTTGGGTCTAATTTGCCACTCAAATTTGATTTCAAGCCATATTTGATTTCTCGACTATTTACTTAAATTTACGATTTATTTTTACGACCATAGTGACAGTTTTAAATATAGAATAACAATGGCACGATTAAGCGAAGGAAAATTTCCTGGGGTATTACTGTTTTAAAATAACACATCGATCAATAACTCCCGAGTCTAACCCAGAGATAGCGCTCGTAGTAAACCAGTAACCAGGTCTTTCTAGAGTACGAATCTTTGCTTGAAACGTGTCAAAATTTTAAGTCGATCGGACCAGGAAAAAGGTTTTTTGAAGTGAAGTGAAAAAGGTTTTTTCCAAGTGGGTGCCGCGATTGCTTTCGATGGAACAAAAACAGCAACGAGTCGAAAAAAAAAGATTTGGAAAAGCGTTGGAACGATTGTATCACCCTAAAAGGTGATTAACAAAAGGTGTTATGTTGATGAATAAAAAAAAATTTTGCAAAAAAAATGTTTTCAAAATTAGACTCGGGAGTTATTAATCGATGTGTTAATTATGAAAAAAAAATTGTCAAAGGAAATTTTTATTCAACTTCATGATCAGGTACAATCATATAAGGGAAGTTAATGAAGATCGAGCATTTTCAGTAAAACGGTTCAAAATTCTGATTCTCTAATTCAGCGCTTCTTAACCGTTCAGTGATTGGGACTCAATTTTTAATCGTAATTTTCACTGCTCATCCTCATTCTCACACGAAAAATTGTATGCAATTATAATGTATTTTGAGAATTTTGACGCTAAGGCTGCACTGTGACATAAGCAAAACTAACAAATTATCAAGAATAAGGAAATTTACTGATTTTTGACTACACCGATCCTCTATATTGACAAAACCTGAATCGTTGCGTCTCAATTGCTCTTAGTCGTACATCCACCGTATCAGATATTCTCGCTACTTGGCGAGAAGTTCCGAATCGTCTCGAACGCTCTGAAATGTCAGCGAGACCTTGGTGTATTTTTTCTAATATTAAACCTTCCTTCGAGAAACTTTCCATTTCAAGACAGCCCCAAGGGTGTCACTAATAATTTTTAAACGTGTTCTTAATTTAATACTGATGAGTTAATTATTAAGTGCATTTTGTACTAAAACAAAAAGTCCTATTGATAAGTGTATTATATCAGTATAAATATGTATTAGCCACCCAAGGATGGCTAATACACATTTTTAATTTAATCACCAATTGTTTTAGTTAACCCCAAACTATATGCTGTACTTGACCAATTTTCAAAAATTTATCTTGTTTTTGCATATATTTTTGACGTCTGTTTTCATCAGTAACGGATTTAGTTTTCAAAAATACGTCATAATAACTTTCTCCTGAATTTTTGTTGGATTGAAATAACATATACGTAATATGTGTCTGATACCTGATTTGACCAATAATGAACTCGATTTTCAAAAATATGTCGTAATAAATTTACCCTAATTTTTTTATTCCATTGAAGTGAAACAAATATAAAAATGAAGTATTTTATTTACTTATAGATTTATGTATTACCTTAAATCATATACAAACAGGAATCGATACATAATTGAAAATGAATAACATTATTCAGAACTTTAAGATTACTGTGAAGCCCTTAAGAATTATTTTTTCCCTTAAGAATTTCGAACTAACGTCTTTTTAGCGAGGTTCCCTCTTGGAATGTTTTAGGGCCAAATCATTTTCATGTTGATTTCCTGTTATTAGCCACCCAAGGGGATAATTTTTTAGTTGGATCACTTTTGGCGCTCCTGATCACTTTTTAATTTTTCATCGTTTGCTTCAATTTTAATTGCATGTTTCTGATATTATAATATTCAATCTAATAATTTATCGTTTGCTTTAATTTAATTTCATTTAGCTTAAACATATTCTATCTAATAATTTATCGTTTCCATTAATTTTAAAATTGGAAAAGTTTACGACTGTTTATTTCTCGATATTTCATCGTTTACTTTAATTCTTATATTTAATTGAGTAATTTAATAATAATTATAAAAATAAAAGCACACCTTGGGATGCAAAACCTGTTCTTTGCAAGACTTAGCACAGAACTTTTCAACTTTTCTTTTATAATGTCGGAATGTATATTGTTTTGCTTTTCTTTTAGAGTACAAATATTTTTTTCGATATGCTTCCTCCACACCTCAGCGCTATCCACAAGGGGATGAACCCCCTCTACAGGTTGAGAATCACTGACTTAAGCAGTACATGAAACATCTGTTGACTCATCCAGAAACAAAGAGAACCACACTAAGTGTTAATATACTTTCTACAATATGATCTACGATTCGAGCCGTTGTACTTTTGCTAGCAAACTAATATTTTTAAATAAATTGATGTTTTCTGGGTACATTTCTGTTGCAGACTCGTATAGCTTAAAGTTGATTTGACTCTGTAAATAGTTTATTACGATCGCTATTTAGTGAGCCACACCATAATTAACACGTGTGGCTGCTTTTTTTAGTATTTACTTTGTTCAGTGACAACTGTTGAGATTTCAACCCCGATTCAGATTAGTTCTTAGGCAAAATAGTTTACACTAAGAACCTTGCTTTTAGAGAAACATACACCTCACAAGAAACATAGAAATGTAATTCTGACCATTTTCTTCTAATAGTGTAAAAGCTATTTGCTGTGTCTGGAATTTAAAAAAAATTAGGAGTAAATTACCTTTACCATCCATGTAGAATGAACCCCTTCTGGACAAAATTTCATAATCGAGTCTGAGTTCCGTTCAATAAAAACAATACACAATTCGCCAAGTTGTCAATTATTGTGCTACAACTGCTCATTTTCCAGGGGGCAAGATTAAGATAATTCGTATTTTTCAGCGTTTAACTATCACGAGATATTTCGGGCAAGTGTATTTATACCCGCCAATATATATTTTCCTTTTCCGAATAATTCCATTTTTCTATGCTTTTTTAAAGAAAGTAATATCTTAACTACTAGTTACCTAAGGTAATTCATGTTCGAAAACACTTTGTAGTACTACTTCATACATGTGGAAACGTAAGCGGTAAAAGATTGTCGCCCAAAATATTGCCCATCTCTAGCCAGTATCTTTTTCAGATTTTTTGGCAGCATATGAATCCATTTCAGAATACCAACATGTCTTTGAAGCTATCCAATAATCAACCCATTTTTTAGTATCTTCATAAGAATGAAAGCGCTACTCAGCCAGGCCATGTGCCATTTAACGTAATAAGTGATAATCGGAAGAAGCTATGTCCAGTGAATACGGTGGGTGGGGAAGGACTTCTAGCTTAAGGCTTTCCAAGTAGGTTTTCACACGTCTTGCAACATGTGGTCGAGCGTTGTCATGTAACAAAATGACCTTGTTGCATCTCTACTCGTATATCGGCCGTTTTCCCAACAGAGCTCGGCTCAAACGCAACAATTCCAATCGGTAATGATCTCCATTGATGGTTTCGTTCAGTTTGAGCCGCTCACAATAAATTACACCCAGCTGATCCCATTAAATGCAGAGAAATAGAGTTCTGTGTCTGCAAGATTAAAATCCTTATTTTTGAAACGACGAAACCTGTCACTGCATGTCGTTTCCGACAGAGCATGCTCACTGCAAGTTCAAAAAGAATTTCGAGTGCTTCAGCTGCAAATGTCTTTTGAATAAAATAGTGCAATAAAATTTTCCGCAAATACTCTTGACTTGGCTCAAATTTGACATTTTTAGAGCTATGAAGGAAAAAAAAAAACCTTGTTTACACTATGACGAACTGACATATACTGATGCTCAAGTCTTACCGATAGTAATTACTTGTAGATTCGTTACCATCAGAAATTACATGCACATAGTACTGATAATATCATCTGTTAGGAAACAGCTGGAACTTATTCAAGGTTTTAATAGATATTTATAAATTGGATTGAATCTCTGTGATTATGCATTTGAATTGAAGCAACTTTTAGTTGGAGTAATAAGACTCGAATCTGCAATAACTTAGAAGTGCTTGAATCGGAACGAATGATTTGAAAGTTAAGACTTTATTATTAGAATAATTTTGATGCTTTATTATTAAGACTTTATTATTAGGAATAATTGATTTAAGTGGGATTCCAGAGAGAGAGCGACCTTATATATTCCTTAATAGTTAATAAACTGTGTTGTTTTTTTCCCTCTGACATATGCTCAATTATATTTGTGAGCTTATTGATTATTTAATTAGACTTTATGATGGTTATAGATTTGAGTAATGAAGGAAATACGTCACGAAATACTAGCTATGGTGAAGGAAATAAAACGTCGATTCAACACAACTATTAGCAGTTAATAAAAATAATTTTGTGATTTGTTATAAGAAATTATGTACAATCAGACATTTTAAATAATTAACAGTAGCATTTTGGAACATACTGGTATTGGATCTCCCTTAATTTTTTTTTTAAAAACTATTATTTAATAGAAACACTAAATAACCAATTTTTCTTACCAAAGAGTTCTGAAAACGCATAACTACCTTATATTTAATAAAATTACTTTTTTTCCCAAAAGACTTGTGGCTTAAAATAGAAATAATAAAAAGAGATAACTATTAAATTAAACCAAATAACTCGTTAAAAATTTCAAAATGTAACATCTGAAAAACAGCGTTCATTTTTATATTTCGACGCTATACAGCGGTTTTTATTTCAAAGTGGGAAAGATTCGAAGAACCCTACTACTGCAAATGATCTGAAATTCTAGCGAAATGTGGATAATGAGACCCCGGAAAGCCAGAACGAAAAAGAATTTAACCACCATCTAAGAGTAGTGCTAACAAATACAAGCGACGCCAAAAATACGCCTAGGCAAGAAAGTAATTTATAATCACGAACAAAAAGTACAGTCGAAATTTTAATGCAAAAAAAAATATTTTTTACCTTCCATGTACTGTTACCAGGCTCTTTTCTACCTCAAACATTAAAGTTGAAAAACCAAAGATTTCTGAATTCTTGTACGTTTCATTTCCAATTCTAATAGCAACGTTATTCCATAAAAATGAAAATTTAATAGAAATGTCTACAAAAATCTAATTTTACATTATTTCCTGTTTAAAGATCCGCTGTTTAATAAAATAGATATTTTTCTCTAAAATTTTTATTCTTTCTTCTCTTGGATATTTCCCCCTTTTGCTGGCTGATCAGTATGCTAATATTATGGAAATTGCAAAGCGGAAATGTTAAAAGTTTTTTAAGAGTTTCGTAATGGGAGAAAAGTGCTCGTTTATTGGTTTGAATCTCCTAATGGAGATGTTTTAAAAGAACGTGTTCGAGACATCGCTCTTTTCCCTGAAATAGGAACGTTTTTAGATTAATAGTTACTGTGCATATCATATCGTAATACATCCCACACATTTTAAATTATACCATTTATCAATGGTAATAAATTCAAATCGTAATTTTAAGGATAAAAGAAGGAAATGTTAAATAAAAAATACATAAGAGTTTGACATTAAAATTAAGAAATGCATTCATATGTAGTTCAACTAGTGGTTGATTACAGAATAAATTATAACAATCACAAGCATGTTTTAATCAGATACAGGGTGTTGGACGCGGCTGTAATGAAAAGCATGAAGCGTCGTTATTTACACATCGTTATTTCTACCGTGGATTTCCGGAGGCGTGGCAAGTGCCCTGTGTACATTAATCATATGTCTCTTACCCAAATAAAACCATTTACAAATACAAAACTGCTTATTATTTTTGTGATTGAGACTTCATCGCTGTGATTCCTGACATATATTTTTCTTAAATGTTTTAATACTTATAATATTTTTACTAAACATTTATTTCTTATTTTTATGTGAAACATTTATTTAGTATTTTTCAGCAAAAAGTGATTTCTTCAGGATCAGACAATTACATAAAAATAATATTAATCACTATGGGATGTCCATGATTTCTTTCTAACAAAAAAAAATTTATAGTGAACAAATAAAAAGATGAAAAATATTTTATCGAGAAATCTAGAGTCACAATAAATTCACAGTACCAGAATTATGAAACATGCTATAACAATTTGAAATTAGGTTTTTGCATGATGAGGCCTTGGTACATTTTCACGATTCCTGTATTGTACTTTGTAAACACATATATTCTCAATATGATATTCACGGAATAAACATATGTCTTGGCCTCCTCGTATATCAGGCTTAAATCTCTTGGATAAATTTAGGACTCGTTAAGCACTTGGTGTACGAGGTACTCTGTAAAATAGCCTGTGAAGTTGTGATATAAGGTGAATTTTTCACTCTCTAACCTTGCAGAGTTTCCTGTTCAAATGGTCCAAGATGAAACCTAGCTCTATTAAACTGAAACGCGATTCATGTAGATCAGATTGAAACTAAAGAGTTTAATGAAGCATTAGGTAAATTACTTTGTGACGTTGAACTGTTCGCGATTCTCTCTTCACTAATCACGAAAAAATTAAGTAAATTAAAATTGTTTGAAATAACAACTCGTTCTCAAGCAAAATGAAAGGTGATCAGTTAAATTTTTTGAAGATAAGAAGTGTAGTGAATTGAATTAAGTATAGTGATACACGAACAAAATAGATTTTTTTTAGTTTAGTTTTTATTAACGTCGCACTAGAAGCAACACGAGGGCTATTGGCGACGGACCTCGTAATTTTGAACCACGGTCAAGTGACGAGGACGACACCTGAGCTGGCACCCCCTCTTCTAACATCCACACCACACCAACGGGAGGACTTTGGGCCCCGAACAGATTTAACGTGCATCAGCCCCGGCTACACGGCGGGTCTTAGGCGGCCAAGGATCGAACCCGCGACTGAACGAAAACTGCCGGCCGCTAGTCCACGACCTTGACCACTAGGCTACCGCGGCCCATGAACAAAATAGAATTGAAAAGATAAGGAAGGGAGATAGAGGATAACAAAAAGCCAATAAATGTTGTATATTGGAGAATATCATCGTAATGAATCGTTCATATTGTAAGCAATTAGAAGCAACTTCAGATCTGAATAAAAAGCGACGAATCTGTTATAAATTAGAAGAGCTTGAATCGGAAGAAGAGAGTTAATAAGCTAAGACTTTATTATTTGAATATATACAAGGATTAACATAAGTTAACTAAGAAGAAGAGGATAACTTTTTACATATTCTTTGATAGATAATAAAGTATCCTGCTTGTGATATTTTCTTTAATAGAGAACATTGACTTGCTCAGAGGTACCTTGAATCGGAGTTTTTAACTTATTGATTATTTAATAAGACTTTAAGATGGCTTTAGAACTATAAATCATAAAAGAAATACTTCGTAATATTCTTAATCAGCAATGAAGTGAATATTGAGAAGCCGTAGATTTAGGGAGCTGAAAGTTAGTTAGTTGATGATTGTGAATCTTAATGAGACAAGTAAGCCAAGTATTTTAAGGCTACACGGTACTCTTTTTCAAAAAATTTTTTTGGAGACAGTAATATTAAAAGTAACTTATGTATTGTTTTCATACTATATTATTAAACTGATTCTGAAAATAAAAAGTCAATTTAACTAGTCCTTATTTTAAAATTTAAAAAAATTTAAAAATTTTGAAGTTTTTTTAAACCCTTATAAAATACACAATTTTTGAAATCTTTTAATTATTTTGAGTGATTTATATTTCATACATTATTGCAAACAAAAGTTAGTATGGATTTGAAAATCTGTTCCCTTGTTGATTTTTAATAATTATTTTTCTAGCTAAACCTGGAAAAAACAGGAAAATTTTTAAAATATTAACTTTAACATTTTTTAAAAAAATAACTAGGGATCCCAGACCTAAATCCATACTAACTTTTATAGAACACATATATCTCAGTATGTATAAAAAATTTCAAGACTCTATCTTGAACAGAAAAAAAGCCTTAGGGATTAGAAAACACTTACATCTTCAAAAATAAAAGTCTGAGAAAAATGCATTTAAAGTTTTTAAAGGCATAAAACAAAAACTAATAATACTTGCAAAGATCTAAATTTTTAATATATTATTTAACTACTTATATAATATATGAAAACACTACTTTAATTAAATATTATGGCAAATATTTTTATTTATTCAAAATATGTTTTTGCAAAATATCGATATAGCATTTTTTACGATGACAGATAATTCAGCTTAAAGTTAACATAATAATTTCACAAAAGTTTTAAAACACAATACACTTATAAAAAATAATAATGATATAAATAAAAGTTTAAAAAAAGTTAAAAACTACCAGGTTTGTACATAGCACCTAATTTTTTCTGAATTTTAAGTCGATGCAATTTAGCAAGTTTTATTTTTTTCTGCGCAACTTTAAAATTTGCAGATTTCCTTTTCTTTCTGAAATAGGTTCTCCTATAATGAGTAAAGTACACTAAATGTTCTGATGACAAACTTGTTACAAATTCAATTAGCATCCTAAAATGTTTTTAGAGCTTTTAATGTTCCAACAATAAATTCAGGTATTGCACTCGACATGGCAATCAACACGACTCCTAGAAGCTGTATTTTCTTTGGAATATTTGTCCCATATCATCGAATGTAATGCTTCATTAGAATTGTGTGTCAAACCTCTGACACATGTGCTTAATAATTCAGTTGATGCTAATCGCTGATAAATAGGCAAGATTTTGGGCAAATATTCTTCGTTGATTGTTATTTTTACCCAATCTTTGTGAATACCTGATTTTTTTCCACGTGCTAATGATAACTGGAAAAACACCAAGAGTCAAACAGCAAGATTGTGTCCCGGAAACTAATACTCTCAGATCTTTCCCATAATTTCACAGCTGCATTTACTTCCATTGCACTAGATGATCCGACATGTGTTGTACTACAAACATTTTGTTGTCCTTTGTACCAAATACGAAATTCAGCACTTTCTTCTCCAAGCTCAAATTTAGTCTCTTCACATTCTCCACGTCGCTTTGACATTACTTCGTAGTCTATCACAAAGCCAGTCAGCAAGTCGATAACATATCCTATTCCGATATTTAACGTTGACGTATGTTCTCTTGTCAACCAGCTTCCATCATATGACATTCCAATACCGACTATATCTTTATCATTCCTTGAGCCCTACGCCTCAATGACATCTTTACGAATACAAAGCAACGGCTGATTTGACCCAACAAGATGTCCAATCAGAACTTTTGGCTCATAATGTCTTTTAAGTTTTACTAAACATTATATTTCAATTCATATGCGTGCAGAATTTTTCCAATGATGAGTAGCCAAGTCACAAACTTAACATACTTGCACTAATCTCATATTTACATCAAATGGAACATTAAAAAATTGATGCTTGCTAACATTTAATATTTGATGTAATATAGCATCAATTAATTGTTATGAACATGTTTCACTCTAGGTTTGGTCACAATTAACACATACAACATTCACTTTATATGCAAATCTATTTCTTTGACCATAGCAAAGTTTTAAAGATACACTATGACAAATATTGCTTAAAAATATTCCAAAATTATCTGTAAACAAACATTCAGTATCCACTATAATGTAATTTGAAAGATACTTTTATACGTAACACAAGTATTAAAGACATTTGTATTCTGAAGTTTTGTAGTTATATCCACTAAAGCAGGTTTTTAGCATTGTCATTATCAGCAGTACTCCATCTCTTAGAAGTGTTGATTCTCTTCTCAAGCTGCGAAAGTTTTGTCCGTGGCATTTTTTCAACAGAAAAAACTTCACTTAAACAATTTAAAATTAGCTTTTAACTTATATAAATTATATTCAGAATAAATATTGGTCTTGAGAAATACCTTTTCTTATCAATTTTGGCTAAGTAACTATAAGCACATCAAGAACTCAAAATATAAACAAACATAAATGATTTTAGTAGTGAAAGTTGAAGTTAATATCTACTTCTCTGCAAGTATCGATATTATTTAAAAAATATCAGTAATTAATTAAATTTAAGAATGGAAAAATGCTTTAAAATGAAACCGAAACTAACCACGCCCCCCTCAGCTGTCAAAAATAGTGATTGACAATGCTCAGAAAACTTCAAATATCTTAAAAACTAATTGGTTAATGGATCTAAAATTTGGGGCCAAGATTCCCAAATGTATGGGCTACAGGAAAATGCAAAAAAAAATTTTTCGATAAATTTGTCATTTTTAGGGTACTGTGTAGCCTTAATTTAAGAAGTGAATTGAGCAATCTAGATAGGAGAATTTCGGGATTCAATTCACGGTGTCTATCACTCACGCTCTGCTATTCAACTCACACTAACCCGAGGGAGAATATGATAGATTGCTTTATTTACTATAAAAAGCTATAATTCAGGCTCAGTTGCATAAAGGTTTTGAAGAAAAGTAGGTTATCTTCAGAGTTTATAGTATTCATAGCTGGAATAAAAATACATTTAATACCTTTATGTGAGAATGTACATTCATTAGACTGTTTTTATTGACTCTTACACAGAGAGAAGCAAAATTATATTAACATAAAAGGGGTGTGTAATTAATTTAAATTAAAAGGCAGTTAAGAGAGCATTCGGTGCAATGACGTGCTTGATGCGGTGTTTCAGGTCGGATACTTCGCGAGGTTTTCTGGCGTAGACCCGATCCTTATACCATGCCCCAATGCCAGCAATCACGTGATGTCTGGATTGGTGAATGTGCTGACCATAAAAGAGGACCACATCTACCAATTAAGAGTCTTTTAGGTAATCTCGAATTATTAGACTGTAATGGGCAGAGGTGCCGTCTTTCTGAAAGTACCCTCGCTGTAAAATGGCAAGTGATACGCTCTCCTCCATGAAAGTGCTGTGTATGACAAAGTAATTATCTCCCCTGACTGTCTATTCTTCAAAAAGAAGAGTCCAATCATTCCAATTTTGTTCCCGGATCTTCCGGACGAACTTCCCGTAGTTCCAATCAATTGTAAAGCATGATGGTACATTCCGTCCGGTGCAGGCCCTAAATCTTTCTTATATGGTGCTTGGGAACTGAAAGATCTTCATACTGGCTGTGATCTTCCTTCGTTCCTGAATGGAATATATGAACGCCATGTTTTAATCTGAAAAAATATTTAGTCTCAGATACAATGTTAATATCTTTTCGTCTCACCCTTGAAACTGAAGCAAACTATAAATAGCGGGCATTTGAATCTCATCTCATGAATTTTTGCTACAGCGAATAAGATCTACACCACATTAGGAGTCTTTTGTGACATGCTTTCCTTCTCTAAGGTTAATCATCCCGTATTTTTTCGAAGTAGTAGTTTACACGTGTTCTGCAAACAAAAGTTTAACTATCTTAATTGGACACACTCATTGTCTTTGCGTCTCCTTCTTGTGAATAGTGATGTGGAGTCCTTCTCTCTGATTAATTATCTTAATCTATCAATTTTGAGATTAGTTGCAGCCAAAGGGAATTTTTATATAGAGAGAGAAGATTTCCGATCGAAGATAAGAATAGAACAGAATAAGTAAATAATTATTCAACGAAAAAGCCAAACATTTGGTGCATTTATTTCATTAATTTAAGCAAAAAGAATAAGCGTTAGAAGTTATATAGCTGTACGTACCTGGGAGTTGATAAGTGACCACCCCACGCAGATCTTTTATTCGAGTAGCTTTGCACATTGTGTGTACTGTGAATATGCGGATGTATGAAGTCTCGAGAGTGTGAAGTGTGTCTCTGCCAAATTCGTGTGAGTGAATCTTTTAAATGAGAAGCTCGCCACATCTCGGATGAGCTTCTCATTTAAAAGATTCTCCCAGAGAGGTTCAGGGTTACCACAAAAAGAAAGAAAACGCCCTTTCATCCAAAAAGAACCCATCGCAATCTTTAGCATCAAGTTTGCAATGGCCCTCCATGGATCTTTCAAATGTAAATTCAGAGTCTTAGATGGACTATCCCCAAATTAAAATCCAGTGTTCCAAGATCAAGGGGACAACATATCACAAGATTGAATATAAACCTCTCTAAATTACAGAATCCTATTAAACACATGGTAATGATTTGAAAACCTTGTACATGTTTCATTTTAAACTATAGGACGTAGTGGGATCACTTTTCTTATTTTGTTTCCTTCATTTAATGCCATTATATTATATTTAGTTAGATTGAATCTACATTTCCATTGGGTCCATGTACGTTTTCGAAATATTTTGAGAAAATATAGTATATATTATAGTATGGTCGGGATTTCCTTTCGTAATTTTGCACGTAATTGTAATTTTTATATTCGGCTGAGAAGAAATAATAGTATGAGTAGAATGATTAATTACTTTATAAAGTGACTCTATTGCTCTTCAACTTGTACTTTGAGGATTTTCATGTGATGTTGCTTGAATAAAATATCTGTTCGAATGAATGAAACGCGAGTATGGAAGTGTAATGAATAGGTTTGATGAATTTCATACATTAGCAGTGAAGAGTTTAACACGAGAGATGGAAGTGGTAGATACATTTTGTTGAAGTTATTAATGTGAGACACTTGTATCATACTTGCGCTGAGTATGAGTTTTAGAAGTGAACTTAGAGATGATTTTGTTCTTGAACTTGAATCAAGGATCCAAGCCCTTCATTATAAATCTTCCAAAGAATCGAACCCGATTGTTTCAGTAAGAAAAGTACTAAATTGTTATATACGTTAGATAAGATGCGTATCCTAACCTCTTCACACCTTGTTCAAGTTAGGGAGAGAATTTTGATTATTCATAGGTATCTAAAATACATAATTTTGTTATCATCATTGCGTGACTTTCCATTCATTAGATTATCGATTCTTGCCTATTTAAATAATTTATAGTGACAGCAGAAGGGAATGATATCACTGTAGAACAGACTTTCCTCCTAGGGTGAATATATATCACGAATATTCATTTTGAATAGTTTGAATATATTTTCTTAACTTAGAGAATTTTAGCTTGGAATTTCCTGCGAGGAAATTGCACTCGAATTAATTATTTATAGGTCAGCCTCAAGTCAAAGCACGGTTTGCGAAATCTTTCAATCTTAGAATTTTTTTAACGTAATGATTCAAATAAAGAAAAAATTACTTCATGATCCATCACGAACGAGTGCCTTGTGTGTTTGAATATTGTAGAATCATTTGTGAAACTCTGAAAATAAAAACTGACTTCGTAACTAAATAAGAAGATGTTTCCCCTACATGCAAAATACAACACGTTTTCGTTTGGCGAAGTGAAATAATTTTCGACTTGTGATCGTGATTAGAATGCGAGTTTTTTGCCATGTTCGATGTGGGAGATAAACTGTTTGGCAAACCTTTGTAATTATTTTTATTACTACTCCAAAAATAACTAATTGCATTTTTTCGATCAACATATTCTTGCTTAGTGTCAGAGAAAGCTTCTTGTTAATTCTAGCTATTGTCAGTGTATTCACAAAAAATACTTTGTTGAACTCATTATTATTTGGGAACCAACATTCTTTTTATAGAATTGAAATGAAAGATCAACCCCACTGAAAGGAAATTAAAAAGGAGACGATGTGCATACTGATCAGTTAGATTCTACTAGAATTATTACTAAACAAATAATAATAAACAAGGAGCTGGATTTTTTTTAGCTCGAATACAAATTAAATGTTAATTTTAAAGTAGAGTCTTAGAGCAGAGTTTCTCAAACCTTTTTATTTCGTGTACTCCCAGCTAGCTCCTTTCCTGCCTACGTAATTCTAATCAAAGATCATCTTCCCCCCTCCCCCGAAAATATTGTTTCATCAGTTAAGTATTCCAAAAACTTCTCCGAAAAATGGATATGTTGAATTAAATTAAATAATCTGTGTTTTCATAGGATAGTTTCTTTATTTCTGAAGCAAGCAAATAAATTAACGTAAAGATCAGAAAAATAAAAAATAATAATAATGCGATATCGAGAGTAGCACTTGTTTTATTGAAAACACCAACAAATCCCCGTGCACAACAAAGTATGGTTCGGTGTTTGCAGAATAAGTGTGATACACAATCCAAAAGGAAAAAACAAAAAATAATTAAGAGTTATGAAAGATTAAGTTTATTCGCCAAGAATTTACAATAATTTTACAAAAAGTAGTCAAAGGCATACCATTTGGAAACAGCTAGTGACAATTTGGAGGTTAATTAATAATGGTGTCTTTAAATGCCATTGACAAATTTAAAACATAGAAGAAGAAAATGTTAAGCAGTTTCCTCACCAATGCTGTAATTACAGGAAATCGCTTCAATCCAAATCAAATCTGTTCGGATACTTTTTGAAGTTTCCAAGGCAATTAAGGAATTGGGCCATAAAAACTAATGGTATGACAGTCTCCTCTTAATGGAAGAGAAATATCTCTTAATAAAGCTTCCTTTATTTGAACTGATGTATTCTTGGTTCCATGACTATACCATACTTTCTCTCATGATATTATTATAAAAAGGGGTATTAAAAGCTCTGAAACTGCATTGAATCATAAAAAATTGAAAAATTAGGCTCAAAAAAGAAGATAAATAAAATCCCAAATCCAGAACTGCTTTTAATTTGTTCTATATTTATGTTTATGTAAGGATACGAAAAAAATGTCCATTCAACAAGCTCAATGCTAGCGAACGGTAACATATACGAGTACATTACATCGTTTTTAAAATATGTACTGTACTTGTCATCACGACGAGCCCAAACACTAAGGTTCAACACTCCACCATTAAAGAAATTTCTGAAAGTCATATCTAATGCGAGCTTCAGCAATTTCTCCTTTTTAAGGTAATACAATATTATAACTGATAATAAAAACCTTTGCCTGATACTTTTTAAAGTTACATTTAATACTTAAAAATTATTTTGCCCTTTTTCCAAAGCTCTTATTATCTTGCTGGATGTATTAGTTTGGCATAAATCATTTCATCGATTTTTCAACCATTTCGGATACGCTACTCGTGAAACCTTAAAATTTGGCACACAATCCCAATTTGTAAGAAAATACAACATTCAATCATAAGACTACGGATAAATCTTTAAAGCAAATACTAAAACTATTTTTGAAAAAATCAAAAACCGCAAATGTAGGAAATAATATATCTAAAACTAAAAAGAAAAAAAAAACAATACTTGTATATGGCAAAAAAGTAAAGAAAAAGCTGAAATGTAAGAAATATTTTAATTTTTTATAATTTAAGTTATTTAATAGTTTTTTCTTCGGCCAGTAAGAAATTAAATAAAAATGTACTGAAAATGTCATTTAATCATCATCATTAATTTTATAAATATGTAAAGATTTTCCCATCCTCCACAAAACTTTTGACAAGAAATTGAAGCTCTACTCGATTATAAGTTAGATGATTATCTCACAACAGTTCAGTTTTTAGTCACAGAATTTGAGGTGGATTGAAAAATCTTCCCTTTTCTAAATTAATGCTGATGATAAACTGTCATTTTCAGTATTTTTACTGGCTAAAGGAGGAAAATATATATACGAAATTTATATTTCAACTTTTTTAAGACATTTTTGCCCCATAGAAGGATTCGATTTTTTTAAAAAAAATTACATATAATTTTAGTTGTGTGACATAATTATTTATTTTCTTTTCACGTTCCCCCAACGGCCTCTCACGTACCCCTTGTGGTACGCGTACTACCGTTTGAGAAAAGATGCACTTGAGCAGTGGTTCTTAAACTTTTTAGTCTGATGACCCGATATCCACGCTTAAAAACTGCGAACGATTCCTTCCCCCCTACATAAACTTACATGAAATAAAAAGCATATTGTTTAATTTCTAATTTAATTAAAAAAGTAATCAATGAATAACTTTAAATTCTTATTTATTCAAATTTTAATAAAAACTTATTTTGTTAAATTAAAATGAAATACTCATATTTTTTATTATCCTCTAATAAAAAATAACTTTCTTTTGAAATATAAATAAAATAGCTTCACTTTTATATTACTGAAATAAATATTAATCTTAATCATGCACTTAGGGGTATCTTTTCAATACGTGAACATGATTGACGGCTCAACTATTTTAGCTACAATTTTATAATTGAGCACCACACAAAATGTAACATGTTAAACGCGATGAGAATACATTTCGATTATTGCTTCTTTAAGTGGGTTCGCGACTCGCAGTTTAAGAAACGCTGCAGTAGTGCATTTCATGGGCTGTTCTTGATGCACCTTGTAGTTTCGAACCATGGACAAGTGAAAAACACTTCAGTTGGTGCCTTCATTTCTGACATCTACCTTCTACCACCAGAGGGCCAATTTTATTTAATACTCATTCCTTTGTCTCTCAGTATTTCCGTATTTAATGTATTCATCATATTCTACAATAAGTCTCTCGGGGAATCAAGATGTTTGAATTTGAAGGAAAAAAGGCATTTTTTTTCATTTAAAAATATTTTATCTAAACATTTTCTAGAATGATAAATGGGAGATGTTTTTTATGAAGAAAGGATTCAATAATGTGTACGAGAAGTGCTATCTTAAAAGTTTTGATCAACACTAAAAGGTAACCGAACTTTCTGGATAAATCTTATTCTGTGTATTAATTGATCTTTATGTACATAATAGACAACAATATATAACATAATAGTAAACAAGAGATTTTAATGTTGATTTTTGGTGTTTCAGCAAGCAATTTATTGAACCGCAGTATCGGTAAAATTTTAATCATTCTCTTGGTATATCATTAGGGTTTTAATCACTACAAAAATAATCGAGATGGAAACTTAATTTTTATTTATGATTATTAAGACTTGTCTACTTAGTCATCATCCAAAATAATGCATTTCTCCCAGTTGTTTTTGCCTTTCAAAGGCCGTCAATGTTGCAGATTGAATGCTTGATTTCTCCTTATTGGGTGTACCTTATTCTACGTCTTCTTAAAACCAAACAAATTATTATTAATTGCTGTAATTTACAAAATTATATGCGTAAGATTCATTTAATATATAGAATAAATTTTCGATGTTGGGTTATTCGTGGTTTTCTCTTCACTAACCTTTGGGACTTTAATTCAGATTGATTGCTACAAATAACAATTTCTTCCCAATCCAAATGAAACGTGATTCGGAAAATTAGAGGCAGGTAGAAATTAAGGGAAATGAGTTAGATAGGAAAGTATATAAGCAAAGCGAAATTCAAATGATAGAGTTGGAGTGGCACTAGCTTTGAGTATATGCCCTACAGGTGGTAGACAAGATCAAATGTTGCTAAGGGTGATAGTGATCGTGGAGAAGTCAAGAAATCAAGTCAACCACAATTGGGAAGATCTTGGTAAGGCATTCTTAATTCGGTATTAAATGAATGGGTGAATCAAGGGGATTATCTTGGAGAGGAGGAATCCATTAAATATTATAGTGCAAGTCTATTGAATAAATACTTGTGTGAGATTTGTCTAGTGTCATTCCTTGAAGGTTACTGACTTTTTAGTGTTAGTTATATTTGATTGATATATGGACAAGAGTCGAATAGAAATACTCGTTCTCCACAAATTTTATTCAGTTATCTTGGCTATTTATAACATAAAACCAAAATCTTACGATACCCCCTGGTATATTCTTTGTTAAATTTCTGCTATTTGTTTTTGCAACAATAACTCTTCATGTTATACCTTTCAGTTTTCTTATTTATATAAAGTTAATTTATTTACAATAGGCTTTATTTTATTAATTCCAATAATATAATTTAGTTAAGAATTTCTTTTAAGCAGCACTTTTTTTTAAAAAAAATTGCATTTCGACTTCATTTTAGCTAATAATTTACCTAATTTAAATTAATTGCCTTATCAAAAATAACTTTCGACTGATAATTATACTAAAGAAGGAAAATGAGAGAGAGAGAAAGAGAGAGAGAGAGAGAGGGAAAGTGAGAGAGAGAGAGAGGGAAGTGAGAGAGAGAGAGAGAGAGAGAGAGAACGTTTTTAATTAAAGCCAATTGAAATAAAAATATCGAAAATTAAAATTGTTTTGAATTTCTTTTATCAAAGAAGTTAAATATGTAGAACGGCCAAATATTATTTATATATATATATCACACACACACACACACACACACACATATATATATATATATATATATATATTTATATATATATATTGATATTTACTGTATTCAATAATATCAATAAATATATTGGAATTTCTCTATTCTCTGAATGCACGATTTGTTGTTACAGTAGTTATTGTTAACAAATCCGTTTTTTAATTGGGGATTAAAAGTTGTACAGTAAGGATTTCACGCGTGTTCTTCAAATAAATTCTTGGAGGCTTTAATAAATTACGCTCAAATCTGTTTCTGTTTCTTTCTTTCTTTATTTTTTTTGCGGGGTATAAGGAGGTGTATAAAAGAAAACGCATAAAAATATTCGGAAACTTCATCAATATCTATAAAATATATTGCTTGCAGCACATTTAAAAATTATATGGTACCGTGTCATGTAAAAAATCTATCTCATCTCCCGATGTTGCTAAGAACTGTTTTTCCAAGCAAGGCAATTTATACTCGAGAATATTTTTAAATGTATTATTTTCTTCAGCCTGAAATATTACCTAAACAATAATTTCAAAATGTACGAAAAAAAATTATTCTTCTCAGCCAAGAAAGCTGATTTTCATGTGGACAACTTTCTCAAAATCCCTTTCGTCGCTTGAGTGATTGTTTATTGAAGTCTCACAGAGAGGCAGTACGAGGGTTAGTAGCGACGGACCTCGTCATTTTAAACCTCGGTCAGGTGACGTGGACGACGCAGGAGCTGGATCTTCCCTCTCCAAACTTCCATACCATGCGAAAGATGGGAGGGATCTCGACCAGATTTAATGTTCATCAGCCCCGTTATGTGATAGGTATTTCACGTCAGTACCATGTGCGATCAGTACCATGACCACTAGCCTTCCAATGATACTTTTGTTACTCGAAACTTCGAATTTGATCTGAGTTGACATTTTTCGTGATACAATGTAGTCCACAATCAGTATTTCCAACGATGGCTATTTGGGTAGCCACTTGTTTTGAAGCCAACCCGGAATACGAGGGATGTTCCGAAAGTAAGTTTCGTCATTTATATTCACACGGAAACTTTATTGCCAGAAACTAATAAATCCAGTCACCATGAACTATGTACATTGCACTATTTTTCGATTTATTCGCAATTGATATTGAGACATAAGCCTCAGCGTGCAATCAGTTTGAAGAAACTAATCTGGTAATGCTCGGTTCCTTACGATGCATGGAATTGGCGTATAGATTGCTCCACCGACGCATTGTTATGGATGGACCTGATCATGAGTAATATGCAGCGTGTACGCCACGTCTGACTTCGTTAAGTTCCTATCCATTAACCCTTTCGCTACCGGAGGGAGAAAAAAGAAGTACTTTTCTGGGCCCGCAGGTTGTTACGGCAGAGTGTCACTCTGTGCCCAGACGATTTTAGATACTAAGCCTAATTCGTGAAAAAATTCCTCTAAAATCAGCTATTCATTAAAATATTTTGGTACTTACATATCTTACTTAAAATGCATTAAACTTAATATATACAAAAGAAAAAAGGATTTAATCGAAAATTGAATGTCTTATACATAAAATTACATAAAAAAATCATACTTTTAAGAAAATACAAAATATATTTACATATGTTACATAAATTTCATGGTGTAATGATGTACCATTACATGGAATACATAGATATGAAAGATAAATCTTATTTTGCTGTATGGTATATTTATAAAAAAAATCAATGCGTAGCAACACAACGTCATACGTCTTACACCCATATTCTGACGCTTGACACAAGAATTTGAGCAAAGGGCACATCTTAGTCCTTCCCCCCCTTTTTTTTTTACTTTAATGTCTATGTGCCGATTTGGATTATTTTCGCTAACATTACTGTCAGATTCATTCATTATTTTTCATGTATCAGATAAATACTTTCTTTTCGTCATGACTGTCGCTACAAATAAAAACCGACCGAATGAAACAAACAGCTGAGAGCATCTGCTACCTAAAGCCCTAACCCCCATAAAGGGCCATAAATCATCCTTCGAACTTCTAAGAAGCAAGCAAGAAAGAAAAAAAGTAAACTGAAAGCCAGTGCACCCTTTAAATCATGTCATTACATTTAAAGAGCCGCTCCGCAATATGTGCTTTTAACAATAACCCCTTCCCCTCCTCCTGATACCCAGAAGCGAAATCCAAGCCCATATAACCAAGGTCAACATTCCAAATAACCTGTCTATATAGATTTCGCTGTAATGTAACACCATCTAGTAATATTAAAACAATCAAATAAAACGTTTTCTTTAAACGTATCACTATTGATACGCTGGTCTGCAGAAAGCATTCCGGAGCGTATCTATTGTGATACTCTGGGCACAGGAGAACCGCCGCGAGCGTATCAAATGTGATACGCTGGTAGCGAACGGGTTAACACCATGTCCTGTACTCTGGCAGCGTTGTTTTCATTCTCGGATGTGGAAGAACGCCCACTTCGATCTTCATCCCACACATTCTTCTTTCAATCCAGCCATTTAATGATACATGAGCTTTTCACCATACACTGTCTAAAGGCGCTCATGGATTACGGACGCACTAGCCCCACTCGCCCATTAATACCGCATAACTGCACACTCTCCATTGCGCACCACACCCTCAGCCCCGCCTCGGGCACGCTGGTCTGCAACTATTCTATATTCTTCGTTATTCTGCGATTGTGTTATTCCTCCTCCACTGACGTTACTTCAGTGGTTAAACCATCAATAGGCGTTGATACTTACAATGTTTTTTTTTTTTATTTTATATTGTGCATCATGTGCTATTTAAAAAAAATGACGAAACTTACTTTGGAAACACCCCACACAAGATCAAAGTTTATTCCGGAATCTTAAGACTCTTTCAAAATTGGTATCGATTGCAAGAAAATATTTTTTCTATTTGTTTATAAGTTGAAGCCCTACATGGAGTCTTAAGATCGCGTTCTTCCTGATCATCAGAAGGATATGTTGCATAATTTATAATGCGATAGATTCGTTTTGAATCTCTTCATCCCTCCAATATCAGTTTGACTGAAAGTATTGAAACCTACCCCACCGACTCCACGTGCAAGAGCGACGATTCCAGATGATAAAATTCAAATATTTTCAATTGCATTTATAAATTCCTCAAAATATTTATTAAAGTATAACAAAATTAGTGATGCAATAGGATCATTTTTTTTTGTTGCTCGGTGATGATCTAATATATTGGCAGTAATCTCTTACTTAATGTGTACTTTTAGGTGAAGAATTAATATTTTTGATTAAGGGTACCAGAACATCTGCGGAATTCTGGAACATTAAATACAATATTGCTTGTTTTTGTGATGTATATCTTTGCAAATTATTAGTCGAACTTAGAATTGTTTTTCGTACCTTATGATGATATTTCAATCTTTCTATCGAGCTATAAAAGTAATTTTTTTAACATAATGATTTTTCCCATTCTTATTTGAATATGGACATGTTTTGAGAGATATATTTCCCTTTAGGTACCATTTTATAGAAAACTATTACACAATAAGTTTTTCCATATTTTTTATGCTGCTATATAAAGTAATTATGCATATAGTGAGCCTAAAATATTTTTTTCTGTAAATGATACTTAATTTCTAAGAAATAAATTTGTATATGGGAAAGGGCGAATAAATAAATAAATAAAATTTACAAAATTATGAAGTTCTATCATTTTTTCAAAGAAAATATAAAGTTATATCATCAAAAAAGTAGATTCACTATATTTAGTGTATAGTTTTCTATACAACGAGTAAAATATTTTGTACATTTATGGAATATTATTGGTACCATATTGTAATATATGGTACCTAAATGCCAATATATCCAGCAAAAAATATCCATATTCAAATGAGGATGGAAAGAAATCCTTATGACGCAAAAATTATTTTATAGTTCGATAGAAAGATTGAAATACCATTATTAAGAAAACAAAGAATCTTAGCTACACTAATATTTTGCAAAGAAATGTATCTCAAAAGAAGGAGTCTTAGAGTTAATGTTCCGAAATTCCGCAGATGTCCTGGTACTCTTACTGAAAATACGCTCTAAAATTATTTGGAAATGCAAAAATTTACTGCTTTGAAGCAAGCAAAGCTGACATTTTTTCCAGTTCGATGCTTCAAAAAGTTTTATACTTTTATTTATTACTTTTGACATATTTTATACTTAAAAATTTATATCATAAAGGAAGAAGAAAAAAAGAGAAATGAATATCTTATTAATATACATAAGTTCCATTTTAGTGATCCATAATTACTTCAGAAACTTCGAACATTGAAAAAAAAAAAAAAAAAGCGTTTGATATTTATTTGTTCTTTTAAGAGAAAAACATTTTTTCACATTTTCTGTTTACCAAAACTGGAAACACTGATTCAGTCGCTGAATCGCATGAGATAGCTGACTTTTTTTTAACTGTAAACATAAAGTTAGAATACCATATGTAAAGTGATGCCATCTGCATGAAAACGCAGCTTTCGCATTTGTGTATTGGCTCTGACATATCTATATCCATTTTGTGGGATTTCTTGGTAAAATTGAATCATGTCTGCATATTGAAAAGTTTTCAAAACTATTGACTTTGAGGCTAAATATATCTTTATTTTCTATATATCTGGATGCCATTTCCTAGTCACATGTTTTGAATGGTTACTTATGATACCATTATTTTTTGCAGAAAAATTTAATTTTCTTAGTATTGCCAAATATTTCGACTATTTTTTGTAGTATCGAATTTCAAAAATACATTTATGAAACCATTCTGGATTCAGTATTATTTATAGTTGGTATAGAAAAATATTAAATATCAAGACAATATGACTGTATAATATAAAATTATATTCTGAAGTAGTTGTCAGATATTTAAAAAAAATTTTTTAAAAAAAAGATGTTTAGTTACAAAAAAAATCTGTTTCCAAAATAGCAATTTTTTCAACCGGAAAAAAATAAAGTGCTGTAAAACGTTTTAGGAATAACAACTATGCGATTATGCTAGTAATATTTTTAAGAATTAATTTTAATCAATTTAATGAAAATAAGCATTGTTACTTATTTCAAATGCTTTATTATATTTAGCGAATGATTTCAAACAACAAATAAATAATTATTATTAACAGAATTAATCATACACTTTTGTCAGAAAAAAATTAATATTTTTTATGAAAAATTAATATATATATATAAATGCGCAATTGGTTAATATAAAATATATAATACTTGTGCATTTTTATTTAATATTTATATTTGTAAAACGTATATTTTGATTAATAAAAGCATTACACTACATCCTCTGTATTTCAAAAATAAGTTTGTCTTTTATAGATGGTAAAATATTGAACTGTCTACAATGATTTTAAGAACTTTTTTGAATAATTTTATTATATCTTATTTTAAAATAATTTGTTTTTAATTGAAAATTTGGAAGAAATTTAAGAGAGGGGAAGGGAACAACGTACAGTTTTGTTCCCAAAATTGAGTGTGCACCTCTCATCTGATTTTCGAAAGATCTAAAACAATAGTATTAATTACTTAATTAAGTTTAATATTTATAGGAACGATGTAATTTACATTACAAAATGATTTAGGTTATGAAACTAAAAAAAATGAAGATTCGATACAATTTTTAAATAACAGAAAGTTTGTGTCAAAGTTCCAAATTTCAGAGTTGTAGAATTGAATATACAACCATTAAAAATTGCAATATTAATACCTTTATTTTTTAAATGAATTATTATATTCGTTTTGATTCCATATGATGTAAATGTTTCAGTTGCATTAGAAGAAAAAATTAGGTATATAAATGTGCTACACACACAGAACTGAAACTAATTCTGAAATTCGGAAAAATTGCCTTCGAATGTGTGAAGAAGATAAGACTCTACATGACTTTGAAAAGGAAGCTCAACGCAGCTGCGATACGTTCAAACGTTAACTAGTAATATAAAAAAATTAGCGAATTATAAATGAACCTAGAAAAGAAGAAAAAAATCCTTTCAGTTCAACGATTAAAAGGAACATCTTTCTAGAAGTAAGAAAAAAAATTCTAAGGTGAGCTCTGCAAATATTATTTCATTTTCTTCTATAGTAAGTGGAAAACGTGTTGCGTTAGAGAAAAATTAGAAAAAGTACTAAATGAAGAAAATTATGATGGTCACGTAGTTGGGCATCAGTTCCAAAGCAAATGGAGAGAAAAGAGTTACATTTGCTAAATTCTCAAGCTTTCTGTAATAGTGAAATAATCAATGATGAACGCTAATTCAACGTTTTTGGAAATGATGTGCTGTTGGTATGTTTGGCTGAAGTCCAACATTGAACTAGTTCTTCTAAAATGCCGTTCTCATAGTCAAAGTACGGTGATGGTTTGATTCTTGTAAGGAATAGTATACTGCAAAAGGATTGGTGAAGTCGGTTTTTACTGACAGTCAAAGATAAAAATAAATACTTAAAAACATTGAAGAAAATTTTAAATCAAATGCACAGAAATAATTTTTAGGATCCTATTTTATGTTTTTCAAACAACATAATGAAGCCGAACTATACAATTACAATTTTAAAGTTACCAGATTTGGCTATTAAAATACCGGCACTGATGCTGCTACAAAAGAAGTAAATATGCTCCAAACACAAGCAACTGACACCTGTTTAGTATATAGCTTTCTCTTTTAAATGCAGTTTCTTTCGTTTCTGTAAAAAAATCCATATAGCCGTAACCTTCGTTAGCATTAGAGTTATTTTTTTTTTATTTTACTGGAAAAATAATATGAGTAACACTAGAGAAACGAAGTGTTATGAAATTTCATGTAAAACTGGGGAAAACCACAACTGAAATCTATAATTTATTGAACGAAGTGTATGGCGATGAATGTTATCGCATGAGCGTGTTTTTAGAGAGTCTTAAGCGTTTTGAAGATAGCCGAAAATGCGTTGAAGATGGTTCACGCATCAGTCGCTCTTCCACGTCAAAAATGAATGACAATGTCAAAAAAATCGGTAATCCCTTTCTATCTGACAGTCCATTAAGTATTTTTCGGATGGTGGAGAATGTAGGAATTGATAAAGAATCCGTATGGCAAATTGTTCCTCCAAGACAATGAACCGGCTTATTCCACTTTGCCTGTGAAAAGATTTCTAGCCAAGAACCGCACACAGACCATTATCTTATTCTTTTATATCTGCAAGAACCGCACACAGACCATTATCTTATTCTCTTATATCTGCAAGAACCGCACACAGACCATTATCTTATTCTCTATATCGCAAGATCTGGAGAATAAGACCATTGTCTTATTCTCCAGATCTTGCGCCAAGCGACTTCTTTTAATTTCCTGAGATGAAATCTGCATTAAAAGGTACGAGATTAGAGTCGTTGAAGCTGTGAAAGAGAAAGCAGTATGCGTCCTGAAGGAGATGACAGAAGACTTCCAGCTCTGTTTCGAACAATGGAAGATTCGCATAGAGCGTTGCAAGGACAGAGGAGGGGTGTATATTGAAAATGATAATAACTAAATATGTGTGGCATCAAAACAAAAGGTTTTACAGCGTCAGTTTTGTTATTTAATCGTCACACTTCGTATTGTTATTGTACAATTGTAAAATGGAATTGCGTACACCACCTCAATCTCTCGATCACATTGTAATGAAAAATGTGCGGTTTCAGATGGAAAAATATGTTTAAAAATTATTTTTAGAAGTAAAGAACACTTGAAAACAGTTTTGCAAGAAAAACGGTCAAATATAACAAGTGGAGAAACGCAAACTGTTTAAAATATATACACATTTTTGGTCAGGTGTTCTGAATGCAAATGGATAGGCAACAAAATATTAATTTACATTTTTCTTCAAAAAAGTTAATGCATTGTACCAGATATAACCATTTTGTGTCTTAAAAATCTGTGATAGCAATGCAAATATGATGTAATCAAGTTGACAACGATGGCTCATTTTTGTTATTCAGACTACTATACTTTTTTAAGAATATGTTATCAATATTGTAAATTCCAAGCTTTAGTGGATATTTTGAGAACATTGTTTCCTGCTTTTCAGAAGCACAGTGAGTGATGTATGTACCACTTGGGGAGTCACTGTAAATCGTGATATATTATTCAAAAAAGAATTTGTACATAATTAATTTTTTTCCAAAAATTAAGTTCCTTAAACAGTGAAAATTCTTTAAGTGGTTATTCAATTCTTAGATTATGTCTCAGTTTCAGAAATATAGCTCAATATATATTTAGCATATCATTAAATTTATATTACTGAAACAACTTCTAGAAAAATACTTAATCATTAGATCCTCAAAAAGAATTTTTCTTTGAATTGATGTCATGGACTAGCTATAGCTATAAAAGTTACGGCTTACGTATCTATTTCACCTGATGATAATGAGATGCTTGAGTTAGTCCGATTACATCATAACTTCCTAACAATGCTACGCGAAGAAGTAGCCCTTGCATTTTTACTTTTATTCTTCTATACAGTATTTCCCATTCTCTTTTTATCTCCTTTCGCGCATCGACCTCTCATTTAATAGGAATCCGAGCCCAGGACTCGACACATCGTAATTACAAAGATCTCCGCCCTAATCATTCACTATCCTTAGCTTCCCCCCCAGAGAACAACTTATACCATTTTTGAAGGAGAAATAAGGATATTGAAATAAACTCCATAAAAGATATTGATTTTAAGTTACTTAGCGTTTAGTTATATTAAATGTACAATTATTTATTGATAAGTTTAGTAACAGGCGGTATTGGATACAACCATCTCGTCTGGAATTTATTGAGGGAGTGCTTTCTTCCTAAAAAGAACCTCGATCTGCCTCTCTTCAGCGAGTTTCCTTCAACACTTTTCAGCAGGCTTTGATGATATAAGATATTGAAACTGTTGAAAAGTCGGAAAAGTTATGTAGTTCTGGCTGTCGAGATTCACAGTGTATATATTCAGGTGTTTATGATTTCTATAACGTCAAAATTGGAACATTTAAGTGAACAGAATCGCCAGAACATGCCATTAATGCCAACGTCGGCATATTGGCATGCGGACATAAAATGGCTATCTTATGAGAGGAAAACCAGGAATGTAGATGCTGAAACACATACGTACAATATTGGATATTGTAATCAATTTCTGTTATTTTGAAGTGTAAGAGCAATTTCTTTCTTTTAACATTTGAAGGAAAAATTAAATTTTGCGTTTAAGAACTGGAGAAATTAAGCGTGATATCGGAACAAAACCATAATTTTGTAATTTTAAGGGGACTTAGTACCTTACGAAATCAAAAGTAGAACATTTTGACAAACTATTTTCGATTCTTCATAAAACAACAATTTTTGCTCATTTCAGTATGAAACTTTGCCAGTTTGTGTAATAAAGTGCGTAGTTTAAGATATTGGGTCAAGTTTTGCTATTAAATTAATATACTTTCTTATAGAACATGAAATATGCGTACAAAAATTTGAAAAATAAATTAGCTTACCTTACGTTACCCACAAGATAACTTTTGAAAGATGTACATTAGAACCATAATTCTTATACCAAATTAAAGCTAAATAATGACCTTATTCTGTAAATCTCAAATTTTAAATTTACCTTACATTAAAAAAAATAGAAAAATTTAAAAATTATCAAGTTTGTATTTAGTAACTTTTTTTTTCATGTATCATGTTATAAAATAAAATCTAATCATCCTATTAACAAAATTGAGGTTCATAGAATAAAGATTTGCAAGTACAACAATCATGTAAAATTTGAAAGCTCTGCATGCAAAACATTTTTTTTAATCCTGTGGGAAAGTGTGAAAATAGCAAACTGAGAAAAAGAGGTTTGTTTATATTGCATTACATAGAACAAGCCACTTTAGACATTTACATTTTTTGTTGCGCAGGACGTAATAATTGTCGGATTTTGACGCAGTTTGTTTTAAAATGCTCCTAACATTTAGTACTATTTTTTAAAATCAAATTTGAAAAATCGAACTTTTGAAGGTGCAAAGGTACTAAGTCCCCTTAATACATTTTGTAACATTTCCACTGAAAGGTCGAGCCAAATAAATATTTTAAGTTATGACAAGATTATTTAGGAACTAAATTCAAACCAATCTGAATATATATATTTATAACTGTGTACTTTCCGATAATATACTAGAAAAAGTTAAATTTCATCGCTAGTTTAATTTGAAATAAAAAAATATATATATACTCAAATCCCTATTGAACGAATGTTTTCTTCAGTAAGCTCTTTTACTAAGTACATTTCCATTATTTCCAGAACTATTCGGCGAGTTCGGAGCTAATCGGTATTTCCCATTCACCGCACGAAAAGAAACGAAAAAGAAATTTTTAGGAGCTTATCATTTATTTCATGACCAACATTTTTCCTTTCAGTGCGTGATTTGCGGTCTATGAAATAAAAGAAAAGCCTGTGGCCAATAATTTGTTCGAGTTTCCGATGGTTTATTTTTTTTTATTAAAATATGATAAGGAGTCGAGATTTGTATTCAGTGAAAAGGCAAGTTTTTTTTTTTTTTTTTTTTTTTGTATAAAAATGTTTTTGAAATGTTTCATCGAAACCTTTCCAGAATAATAAATAGGAGAGTGTTTTGGTTTTAAAATAAGAGTTTTCAGGTCGGTAAAATAGCGCGTTTTTCGGTCACAGAATTTTTACTTTGTATCACAAACATCAGATTCACATTTCCGTTTTTTTCACAGAACATTAATGTGATGCGTTTTTCAAAAGTCATATTAAGAATTTGAGATGAGAATTATTTTACACTCTCAATTAATATCAGAGTTTGTCGTCAGCCCCTCTTTCCTTTCAATTCCATTTCGCTTAAATATCACTGTCCTTAATGCAATTCATTGGATTTATCTTCCTCTAATTTAATTAATTATGTTTCGTTTTGGTTGACAAGGAATTGTAATTGTATGCAATTAGATTTACCTCAAAATCCCCGAGGTTAGTGATGGAAAATTCGTGATTAGTCATATTTCACAGGCTTATTTCCTTCAGGTAAAAGTAAGAATTTTTGGCTCCAAGGGTGCCTTAGATATCATTCCTTTCTGTTATTGCGTTTGTTGTTTTCACTTTTGTCACCAGTGACACACTCCAGGTATACCCTTGACATCTCTCTGATTTTATCGTTCTCCGTGTTGCCTACTACTTTTCTCTTCTTTCCTTAACCTTACGTCTGAGCAACAGATATATATTGCAACCATTATTTACTTGATATATTTGTAAATTAGATTGTGTTATGCACAGTTTGGACAATTATGGTTCTAGCAGTAATAAAATCAACGCACAAATCTTCTAATAGGAAATATATTTACTACTGTAGTAGTAGGGGTATCCTTGCCGGTCGGGGGGGGATCACTATATTAAAGTACTGTAGTTAACTACATATCTTTGTTACATCTATTTATTTCTACAAGTCCTCTCAACGCTATATAGATGAAGTCTAAGCGTTTAAGATGAAATTTTTCATATCTATATGTCTCGACCTAAGTATGAAGGAATGACAACCTTAGAGTATGTATAGTGAAGGTTGAAGGCTTTTGGGGAAAGAATATTTGTAGCATAATCTAGCTATTACCAACTACAAAAATCCAAGAAAAAAATGTCGCATGAAGTATAGTGACTTATTCTTAAGTAAGAAAATTTCGCTGAAATGTCAGACAGACGACTTTCATCTTTCGGTTCTTGATTGAATAAGATTCAACCTTGAACTCGGGGAACAGACTTCATGACAACACAAAGTTATTTTATTTTATGATGTCAAATGACAAATAACAAGGAAGTATAATAAACAAATCATTTCCAATTTTAAACTTCACTTCTTGATATTCTACCATGGTCATTTTCGATCAAGACAGAAACGCATCTGAACTTTGTTCTAGGGAGAGTCTAGGATTGGGGAGTAGCGTCCTCTATTCCTTCTAGTTTCAACATATGTTTGAGATGTTCTAGTAAGTACCATAATACACGTAATACTTTCCTCGAACCAGTGAAATGGTAAAATCCTTTCATTTGGAAGAATGGTAACTGAGGTCATAAGCACTTTAATTAACTTCAATTGCATTTCTAAGAGTTCATTACATGGCATTTATAACTGTACATAATCACTACGCTTTCTATCATTTAAAGCCGACCAATTAATAAAGTACCTCACAATTTGAAGTTTTGCCTGATCTGATTTGTGCATATACGTTTGTTATGAAAATATTTAAAGAACTTTTATATGATTTTAAGATGTAGATATAAAATATTTTTAAAGATTGATTGAAAAGATACTGAAATATAATAACAAAAATATTTATATCTTGAGAATCTTAAACTTAAAATAACGAAGTGTTTCCTTATAATAGGCTACAGTAAATGGTAATCCGAAAATAATATAAAGACTAGAGATATCTATAACGAAAAAACAATTTGTTTTGGTTGCAAGAATTTGCTATTATGGAATTGAACAGAACTTTATGTAAGAAGCATTGTTCGCTCTATTTTTAGGCAGAATGTTTTTAATTAAATATGTAAGGGGAGGACTTTTTAAAATTAGTGACTTTCAGCAGAAAAATATGTGAAAAGCTTCAAGTTTATTTATTGCTTTTAATTACGCTGAGAAGAAAGACATTCGTTGTAGATTTATAAATTTCTTGTTAAGGAATTACATTTTTTTAACCCTGTTGTTGTTATTCCAGTGTCGCAAGGGAGTTAATAAAAATTTAAAATTTAGGGATTGTTTTCGTGTAAGTTATTTTCGATAGTTTGGTTTTTTTCGGACAATATGAGAGATGCCTTTTAATTCGTTTATACTTGTATCACATAAAGAAACTGTTATTTTTAAATAACTGTTATTTTTGCCAGTATTAATTATAATGTTTCTTCGTGTGATACATTTTTTCAAGAAACACATACTTACACACAAATCACCGGTTTTCTTCTATTTATTTCTTATGCTATTTAAACTTATTCTGAGAGAGCTAAATATAGTAGGATATATTTTGATCAACCCACTCATAACATTCTATAGAAAACTAATTTAAGAGAAGTCTTATAGTCCTTATATTTTTTTTCATGAATGAATAATTTCGAACAGGTAATTAATATGTCTATTCATTGGATAAGATTTAACGCTTCTTATCTCCCCAGAAATTATAAGAGGGATTATAATAAACTATTTTTCAGCCTTCTGCGATCAATTTATTAGAATATAATAAAACAAAAACAAAAAAAATACCGGGGCTCTATTATGTAATGAATCATGAAATTTTTTTACTGTAATTATGAAGATTAAAAAAAGCCCTCAATAGGTAATTATGAAAATTAATTAGATAGTTAACACAATTAATTAAAATTAGTTACGAGCTTCAGTTTTAAAGTGCATTTGAAGTGGTTTTTATATTTACTTATAAGAGGTATTTATGGAAAATTTGAAAAACATTATATTTTTTTTTGAAAATTAACTTAAAAAGAATTATGCTATTAGTTTTTACTCGCAAATATTACTAGCTGGACATTCAGTGAAGGAACTTTGGGATAAATGTATTGAAATATATTGATTTACATTAATTTATGTAAAAGATAGCCTTAGTTTTGGTAAAGTAGGTAAGTGTGCTTTTGTATTTTATAAAAATCTGTATATATCTATATAAATACATAAATCAAATTTTGAGAAGGAAAAACTATCTAGTTATAATAAAACATATCTTCTTTTGCAATCAAAAGTTATTTTAAAATTCAGGGGTTTTGATTGGTTGATAGTTCCTTGAAGTTGCACTTAGGAGAAGAAACACGAGAATTGTTGGTGATAGACCTCGTTATTTTAAACCTCTTTTAGTCGACGAGGCCTACACCTATGCTATCACCCTGTGAGGCCCGCCCGACCCGGGCTACATCTTGTGCCATCACTAGATTCAATTATTAAACACTACGACACAATAATCAAAGAGACACTAGAACAATCTTTACGAAATTTACTAACATATATTTACTATGACAATAACTCTCTATGCTCCCCCGGGAAATATTTCTATTAACCTCAATTCAACCCACCAATAGTAATCTAACAGACTCTTACCACTAATCCTTCCTCGACTGCAACTCAGACTCTGGATCAACTGTTGAAAACAGTAGTAAAGGAACGTCTTACAACAATCTTTAATCTAAACCTTTAATTCAACTTCTCTTTCCACTCCTCGTTCCGCTTCTCTATAACTTCAGCTTCACTTCTCCTTCAACCTCTCTCTCGCTACTTTCAGTCGGAGTTTATATATTTCCTAACTCACCCGCTTCACTTCATTTCTACCTGCTTTACATAATCACGTTTTATTATTGGTTGGGCAAAGGTTGTTTAGCAAAAGCAATCAATCTCAATTGAAAGTCCCCAAGGTTAGTGAAGAGAAACAGCGAATAGCCCAATGTCACAACCCTACTTCCTATATTTCCACACCCTTTCAACGTCAGGAAAATGAGCCTCGATACATTTAATGAACAGCAGCCTCACTACACGGCTAGTGTCGTGATCTCGCTATCATGACCACTCGGCAGTCGTGCAAAATTAATCATAGGAGAGAACGGGTAAATGTGTTGTAAAGAACGATTATATCTATCCGATTCTTGTTCTTGTGCCATGGATCAATTACATGTAACTTACCCTAAAAGTCAATAACTTCTCCAAAAACACACAAGTCTCTGCCAACTAGACTATTTTTTTATCAGTTATTATAATTTATTATTTAGTGACTCTCTTTAGACTTTATGGTTACCGAACCAAATAAAATATTACTGAAACAATATTCTCTTACCAAACCTTTCCAGTTGGGGTTGCTTTCTCCGACAAATCCTCTGCGACAGCAATAACCCGTAACTCCGCTTGATATTATCGCCCTCTTGTTAGAACAAACCTCAGAGTTAACCACACTTTCACTTTCCTCTAAGTTTCACTTTACTTATATATAGCATTATATCTGACTTACTTCACTTTATTTCCACCAGCGTCTAATTAACATAATCATGTTTCATTTCGGTTTGGAAGAAATTGTTATTTCATGCAATCAATCTCAATTAAAATCCCCAAGGTTAGTGAAGAGAAAATCGCGAACAGCCCAACGTCACAGAGTTTATGAAGTTATAAAGTTGTTTTGGGAAACTAATAAAATTTTGAAGATAGCTATATTAATGAAGGGACAAGAAACGAATTATCAATGAAGGTGGTATAGCCGGACAGCAGCCTTTGAAGATATTTAAGAGGGCACTGAAAGTCAAATTTTCTTTTTGCAACCAATATTCGCCAGAAAGAGCTGAAATATATGATTAAAATTGAAAATCTTGTAAAATAAGTTTGAACAAATACTTCTAAATGTTTTTTAAGAAAAAAACTATCCACATTAAAAGTAGATATTGAAACAGTATAGCTTTTTTCTAAAGATCTGTTTGATTAGTTAATGAACGAGTCGCATCTTTCGCAGTATATCTCATTGAGTACAAAAATGTGTTCTTACGTTTCGGGTCGATTATCAAAGCTTATATTTAAAATTTTGGAGGTATTGCAACAAGAAGAAGGCTGCCGCTACACCACCACGAATTTCCGAACGTAATGTTAATTCTATTTGAGAACAATAATCCACCGAGCCAAATATAGGGAGAGAAATTCTTTTTAAACACATTTATTTACAGTCTCTACGCGCCAATTACACATAAACAAATAATTACACTATTTAAAAATTATATAAGGGCTTCCAAATAGCCCATATTTTAACCCGCTTTTGCGGCCAGGAGAAATTACATCAAAACAAGAAATAACCCGCTTTACACGGTCAAGATCCAAATGTACTCTTGAAATATTATCCATGAACCCGTTCGCTCTCGCTTACACGAGACAAAGCACCTCCTTGCGGTATTCAAATAATTTTTTTTCCAACAAATTCTATGAAGTTTCCTATTTTTAATTTTAAAGGTAGATTATTGTCTCTAATTTCATTGAATAAAACGTATTTGAAAGAGTAAAAGAAAAAAAAAAAAGATTTCGTACTTTTTTGATTTCCAGAAGTTATTTGAAATATTTATTAAATATCTGAAAATTCACAAATATATTGGTGATTTCAAGTATCAGCGTCGAGGTGTTCTTTGAAATGGAAAAATAAATAAATAACGGCGAAGTTTTCTTTTTATTCTTTTCTCTCTTTTTTGAACGCTTGTAGGTCAGGATTTTCGAGTGGAGATGATAGACCAAAAAGTTTGGAAACTTGAAAACTTTTGAAGGCTATTTATTTTCGGTAGAAAAAGAGAAAATTATATACTGTTTGAAATAGAAATACCACATTTCTGTGATTCAACAGCAGCTCGAAAATCCAGGTGATTAGATGGATTCAATGCTTCCGAGATTTGAAACAGCTTAAAGCAACCATAAAACAGATTAATCTTCAGGAATTTTATTTTCTGTCTAAAATTGTAATTAAATGTCTTACAATTTGGTCTTTCTGTCTGTCTAATATTTTCGTTTTCTTTCACTTGTAATATTATACATCCTTCTACATATCATAAAAGATATTTATGAATAATGTTGATTAAGACTAAAAATTTTCCACCAGAAATAATTTTTCTATACAATAGAAATTTTTTTGAAAGTATTTGTTTCATTAAGTTTAAAGTAATAACAATTCTCATCGGTTTATTAAAAAAAGCACCAAAAGATAATTCGATTATGATTGACGGGAAATGTGCTTGGGGTAGTAATTTATTAACATTTTAGTAAATTTCAGTTTCATAGCTTTTATAGATATTAGCCTTAATAATATAAATACACAATATATATATTTTCCATTACAATTACCATTCTGAGAAGTAGATAATGTAATTATGTATTGACGTCGCACTAAAAAACATCACGCGGGCGACGTCAATACATAATTTTGAATCACGGTCAAGTGACGAGGACGATACTTGAGTTGTCAGCTCCTTCTCCATACTTTCACACCACGCCAACGAGGGACTTGGGAACCTCGACCAGATTTGATGTACATCAGCTCTGCTATGCTGCAGGTTTCAATGTCATCAGGGATCGAATTCCCGACTTGACGAATTCAACGCTGGCAGCGAATCCAAAACAGTGAATATTATATACCATGGTCACTGAAATTTAAGTAAAGCGAATTTCAAAAGAATGCCCATCATTACATGTGTGTGAGGTAATGTAATTTATTCTTCAAAAACTGAAAATTTTCTTAGGACATTCTTTTCTATTTATTAAACTCTTTTCTTTGTGTAAAGCCTGTTACATCTTTTTATCTGAGTATTAAAAACCGATCAAAAAAATTGGCATGATATTGTTAAAATAAATAAATTAAAATAAATAATACTTGCTGACATTTTAGTAATATATGGAATAAAATCAAGCCTTACTCGACCGCATTTACTATAATACTATAATGTTTTCATGTTTAAAACGCAAAGAGAAGGGTTTGCTTTTTTTTATTAATCAAACGTTCATTAAATTAACGATAACAGGAAGTCCAAAATAATTAAAAATAAGAAAATTGAGTTGTTGAGTTATTTATCAATTTTACATTTAGTTTTCATTTGTTCGTAAATATATAAAAGGTAGTATTTGGGAATATTTGATGACACTATTTTCTAATGTTTTCAAGGTATTTGAGACATTCTATCAACATGTATTCTAGTATAATTAAACTGTTAGTTTTCAACAAAAAAAAGAAAATATTCGATTAAAGTTACTAAATAAAAAAGCTAAAAACTACTTCGATCCTTCGCAGTTCTTATAAAAACTTTTTTAATTTGGGATATGAGGTTGATTTAAATATAAAGAAATTCATCTGTGCACATTATAGACATTTTTTAATCACCTTAACTTTCTTTTTATTTCCTTGTACAGATATTCCAATGTCCTTTTTTTTTTTCAGAAATAGGAACCTCACAAATATTTAAAGAAAGAGTTGAAAAATATCTTTCTGAAAATCTTAGGCAAAAAATTGACTAAGAGTAATTTTTTTCTCGGAAATGTCTGGGGTAGCTCTGTTGTCAAAGTGGCGAGCTCGTGGCCGATGTTTTCATCGATTCGTTTGTTCCAACCCCGATGCCATCAAAGACCTACCGTGTAGTAGGACTGAATGCATATATATTCTGTCACGGTTAAGAGTTTTTGCGTTGGTTAGCTGCAGATGTCTTGAGAGAGCAGTGCCAGCTTAGGTGTTTGTCCTCGTCACTAAGTTTTGATTCAAAATGACGAGCGCTACTGTTGTTTCTTAGTGCGCACATTAATAAACAATTAATCAATTATTTTTCCATGCATTTTCAGTGCAATCGAAAAATAAATATAAAAGAATTCATCAATACTTCCTTAAGAATAGTATTGTCTCTATAGTTCAATTTAACTGCGAGAGCCAATGGGTTATAAGTTAAAAATCATTAACTTCGATAAAACGAGCAAATCGTAACTTCAGAAACATGGCATATTGAAACGGTTGTCTGATGTCTCTTTTCCTTCTATTTATCAGATGAGACTTCAACCTGTGGCATAGTCGATAATGTTCCCTCGTTAATTTTAAGTTCCAAAACACGTTTTATTTTAAAATGGATGAAACCTTCTCCATTATTTCAGTTACATTTGTCATCATTATTTTTCTCTAATCATACTACCTTGCGATCAATAACCGCGTCATTTGTTTCCTTGGCGCATATTCCAGAACCGCTTTAAGCATCGACAGCTGGAAATAAATTGGTTATTTATTCTGTACTTCATTTCTCTCTGTAATGATGGATTCCAGCTGCTATCATTTCGTAGTGTAATAGTCATTGACGTATAGGGAATTCTTTTCGCATAAAAAAAGAGACGCATGGAAATAGTTTTTTTGACTATTACATTGACATAAGTGATTAGTTTTATTAAATGTTGTTCAATACTAATTTATTAAGGATAAATTACTAATTAATAAACCCTTTTGGAAAAGTTATTAGTTATAAAAAATCATGATGTAAAGAATTTTCATCGTAAATGGAGATTATCAGTACTGAAAAGATTAATGTTCATAGAGTTCACAAACGTGGAACAAGATAAACATGCGTAAATAATCAAAATGTAAAGTTTTATTCAAAAAATTAAAAAAAAAATACAGTAACTAAATATCTTAAGGCTTTTTTCAACCATCCATTTTGGCGTTACGTGAACGTAATGTTAATCCTGTACTACCATACTACCATCTACAACCATACTCAGATATTTTCTATTTTACCTATTTGTATGCAAAACAGTGTAATCCAAAAGAGCAAAAAATAAGTTTTTTGTGGAATTAAATTTTCTCTCGTTTTGAAATTTTTTTAGAATATTTTTAACGACCGGAAAATCCTCAAACAAATCATTAAAATAAGGGTAAAATACTTTTGACAATCGGAGTGAAATATAATTCCACAGAAATAATCATTCCAAAGAATCTTTTGGATGCACGTTTTTGCTGTCAAATAGATAAAATAGGTAAGATTTTAGGGCGGGGTTGCAGAATATCCAAAGAATAAACTTTAGGTTTATGAAATCGAAATGGCTGCTAATTATAGCTTTAAACAAAGAAACGTGTACAAAAAATTATGCTTGTAATAAATTTTAGTTCCAAGAGATGAATTGTATACTGATAGATGGAAATAAATTAGTTATTTCTCATGTATTTTGTATTTATTCTTCTTGTAAAGATGGATCCATACTGTTACAACTCGTTAGTATAATGGTGATTGACATAAATGAAATTGATTTTTCAAAAGATAAAAGAGGTATGAAATATTTTCCTACCTATTGCTTTGATGTCAGTTTTCTGTTTGTTTGTTTGTTAAATGTTAGGGAAGAACATTGCTAAATATTTATTTACAAATGAATATATATCAATTTAGAAATATATCTTCGAAAAGTATACTTATTTTAAAAACATTTACTAATTTATTATTTTTTTTAATGAAATGTTATTTTAATAATTCACAAAATAAAGATTTGAAATTATAGCAAGTATAATTTTGTTTCTCTGAACAATTTTGAGATTTTTTAGGACTTTTATGCATGCATTAATATCAAGTAACTTAGTACGAGTATTCATATAATAATACATTAATTTATGCTATAGTTAAGAATTAATTACAATACACACTAAAATAACACTAAAACATGTATTAATACTTAAAATGTATAATTTATACAATATATTTAAAAACATGCACTATCTAAGTTTACAAGTATAAAGACAGAAACTTAAACATCAGATACAAAAATATTTCAAAAGTATTTAATTAGAAATAAAAGTAGAATATTTCTTAGTTTATTGTATTTTGTAAATGTTGTATAAGTATATTTGATAACACACGCACACAAATATTGAAATGTTAATCATTCTTATACAATGGAATCCCAACCATTAATAGCCCCAAAAAAACTACTCAACGTTTCTCCTTTCAGAAAAGCAAAGAGAAGCACTATTACATCTTGTTTTCAAAATATCCAGCAGAACCATTTAAAAGTTTTGAGATAGACACGTTGGTAAATAACTAGTTACTACGGAAACCCTCATAATACATTTATTTTTTACAGAAGAAAACCGATTATTTTGTCATTTGCTTCTAAACATGAAAACTTAAAATTATCAATCACTTTTAAAATCATAAGTTCATATATTTATTGTATAAACAAAAGAAAAAGTGAAATAAAAGTTTTGCGTACTACAAACTTTATTATTCCGTTGATAGATGTGAATCATATTCGAAAACAAATTTTAGGATGCCCTTGAAAAACAAATTTCAAAATACTGATGTCTGATAAGTAAATAATTTGTTTGTATATAGACATCCTAGAATTTTTAGAGTTTTCGAACTCTGCAGTCGATTAAATATTTTTGAATTAAATATTTCAATGTGACAGAAAAATGTCTGATACAAAAATTAATATTCGTATAACTTAAGAAGAAATGAGTATCACTCATTTAATTAAAAAATAAAAATATGGTACCAAACAAACCAACTTAATGTAATATTAATTGCTAAAGCTTAGACATAAGAAACAATAATTTCATAAAATAGAAATTAAATATCAATTAAAAAAATTAAGGATGTCAATCAAACAAAGGTATCTCAATATTGTATAAATCAATCTATTTTTTCTATGAGGGTTCACAACTTCTAAAAACAACTAAAAGTTATGAAATGTTCATCATAATATAAATTTTCTATTGCATCTAATATTTTCAATTATATACGATTCTTTAGTCAAACATTAGATTGGTCTTATTTTGATGTACGTAGAACACTGAAGAACTAATACATGGAATTTGACTACATATTTTTCAATAAAACAAGCATATTGGAAAAGTGATTCATTCGAAACTTTTCCCTTAAGATTTAAAAAAATCAATTTGAATATTTCGTCGTTTTTAATTTTGAGAAAAATCATATTAATGGGACTATAATCCGATACTGAGATTTTAATGTTCGAAATGGGAAAGCTGAAAGAAAAAATTAAATCTTGTTCAGTCATTAACGAAGAAAAGGGAAGAAATACTTTTACACCACAGCACATGAAGAAAATCATTATATTCCCTACATTTATCATTGACATAATAAAGCTTACAAATTTGTTCTTTGTTAAAGTCTTGTGATTCTTGTGTAATAATATTAATGAGACAAACGAATGAAAAAAAATACAACTAAATTTGATAAATATGCATTAATATCAATTTAATTTTATTTCAGATTTGGATTAGCGAATGATATCTGGAAACATTTAAATTATTGCCCTCTTTGATCTCCTTATTATCCAGAGGGACTTAATATATATCAAATTTAAGTAAAAGATTAGAATTCGATTTTGATGGAAATGGTTATCGTGGTACACATTTTGATCTTTTGATTTTAATTTTAATGTCATGAAATGATTTTGAAATTGTTTAAAAAATAAAATGAGTTCAAAGCTATGCAAACTCGAACAGTGTAGCATTAAAATAGATATTGGTTTGTTTTCTCTTTTAAATTATCAGCATGAATACTAGGTTATGATTTGGTAATTTTAGAATACTTTTATAGTATGAATCAAAATCGCATACCAGTCTTTATACTTCAAACATATTTTTAGGATAAATTTTGTTTCAATAAATCAAAGGTTTTGAGATCAATATTCTTTTCAATTAAACGTTTTATACATATGCGAAAGTAACATTACAGTAAATCATTAGCTATACCACCTGAAACGTTTGATAAAAAGAAAGTATTGAACTTAAAAATAATACCATAAACTTAAAGTAATTTTTTTAATTGTAATACTACCTTGATTCCATTACAGTTTGCTTCACACAAAAACCATATAGTATACTACTACAAATAAACCATATGTTTCCTGAGATCAATACTTCTAAAAATTTACTTGAAGTTGCATAATTAATAAGTTTTAAAATTTAAAAAAGAATTTGTTTGTGCTAATATTTTGCCATGGAAACGAACATAACCATGAATTTAAAATTCTTATTTAAATATTTAATAGAACGGACTATTTTCCATACATTCCAGCATAAAAAAGTACTTTTGTTATTCGAATAAATAAACATTTAATAATAATAAAAAAATGAAATTGGCTTTGCAAATTTCATGTTAACATTTTCTTAAAAGATTTATTCAGGTTATAAAAGGTCATCATCCTTGATAGCGAGCTTATTCAGTGAGGAAAGTTATGATTCTTTGTATTAGGTAGTCATATTCTTCCCAATACGTATCACCGGTTATCCACAGTGAGTATAATTTAGTATTCAGTCAGTGTATTTCCAAACCCCAGGTTCTAAAGAAGCAATTACTATCAAGAAAAGTATATGCCTTCATCAAATTCCTAACGCATTCATATTTTCACAAGCAAAATATTCAAAAGTGCAAAACTTTTGACTATGTCAACAACAAAAAGAATAGAAACAGGCGATTTTGTCATAAAAATAAAGTATTAAAATAAATATTAAAAAATTAAAACAAACGATAATTTATTAAAATAAACAATAACGTTTTTTTTTTCGAAAATTAAAATATAAGTCAACGATAAAAAATTAAATTAAATATATCTTGATAATGTAAATATACCTTAAACAAACTATATATAATTATTATAATTGTAATGTATTTTAATGCAAATATTTTGAACCTAACACAATATATCCCTTATTTGATGACCACTCAATTTTGTTGGCACCATTTTCTCAAAATAACAGTATGTTAGCATACATTAATTGAAGTGTTAATTTAAAAAAGAAGTTGGTTTTGAAAATTGTTATTACAGTCAGTGTTGTGATGTGGTTCTCACAAATTTTTTCCCTTAGCAACTTCCATGTGGTGTTATTTGACTTGAAAGCCTCTTCTTATGAATGGTCTTTGATTTATGTAAACTAGTATAGAAATATTGAAATAAAGTGAAAAAAAATTATATCAAGTGATTATATATCATAGAAAGTTTAATTAGAAGTTAACTGGTTTTACTGGTAAGCGTGAGAGATTGGAGGAATATTTGTATTCCTATAAGAGAGACAAAGAGAGAAACATATTCTACAATAGCTGACATTAAAGGAAGATTCAATTCTGACTCTAATCTAACATCTAATCTACATTTAGGGTTGTTTCAAATCGATGAAATAATTAATACTTGTGAATGTCACTTGCGCCAACGTCCATATTGTAACGAATCTGAGATGACGCTTCCCTGGAACACATGAAGGAAAAGAGACATTTAAATACATTTCATCAGTCAGCCAAGGAAAACTTAAGCAATTACCTCTTAACCTTGACAATAGATTTAACTGCTGAATTGTAACATGATGACTTTGGTAGCGAAAGTTCTGAAATCTGAGCGAAAACTGGACTGAGAAGAAAGTTTCAGAAATCTGCCAGTGACATCTTTCCTAGCCGGAATAGGTAGAAATAAGCCAAATGCCAGAGTCAGAGAAGTTCTTCTTTGTAGTCTGCTTTGAAAATCGACTAGTAAATGTCAGCACTTGGAAGTGGATCTGCTGGTTGAATTTCCTGAAGCAGCCTGTGTCTGCCGGAACTTTGGGAATTTGCCTTGGAAGTGCAGAATATAATGGAGGAGATTTGTCGGTAGCGCAATCTAACAAAATGGTGAGTTGAACATTACTGACACAATCTTGACTGCTATTACAAATGCTGCGTATTTATTTCAGTAGTTGTGCTGTTAACTCCCCAAGCTTGGTTATCTGTGTTCGTCTTATCCTGCATACTTGTGAATAAAGTGTCATTTGACATTATCCTCCGTATTAGAATGATTTTCATTCGTAAACACCCACACGATTGAAGAATTTCTGTAACAATGTATTCTTAAGCCATACACAAAAATAGTATTCAACTCAATACTTGGACAGAATACATGATGTTGTTGGAGTGTTGTTAACAATTCATAAGGATCATTCAATAGTATTTAAATACTTTAAGTGTTCTTTTATAAAGAATTTTTTGAAACAGGCAATTGAATAAAATATTGTAAAAAAAGCATACGTGTTCACAAATGTATTTTTTAGAATTAATCAGTTACCCTATAATATAAAGCAAAAGTTCGCTGCTAAGGAAATTCACATTGATGTTGTAACTTATATTATCTCTGAGTTTTATTTAAAACTATACATTACGTTTCATTTAACCAGCCGTTTAGAAGCTGATTACCGCGTGTTAACAGTATCAGACTGTATGTTTTCTTTCCTTTGAATAATGAAATTTTCCATCTAAGAATTCCTTGAAAATACCTTTAAAAACACTTTTACCTTACGAAACTCAAAATATAACTAGCCTAAATTTAATACTTAATAACTAAATAGAAATTTAAAAGGAATCCATTCGGTCATGAAAAAAACTTAGCTTTTAACTAATGCTCCTTGTTATACTGAGTATACTCAAACGAAAAAGAGGTACTATATTTGGGTGTGTGGTACGTCTTTGTGCTGTCAATGATATCAATTTCTTTCCTACAAAGGCTATTCAATATTTAAACAGACAAAGAGCTCTATAGCAAAATGGTTCATTAAATTAATGCAATTTCTTATTTTTTTCCTCGTGATCCCAGTCAACTTCTCTGCTCCTGTCCTACCCCCCCCTTTTATGATTCTTCTTTTTTTCTTCACCTAAGAATTTTTTTACCTTGATCTTGAAGTTAGTTTTGTACTTTTTATTTTTACTTCCTCGTTGTCTTTGAGCTGTACGCTACACAATTCCTCTTTCATCAAACCAAACAGATTAAAATGCAAAGGGGATGGTCAAGGCTATAAGAAGGGTGAAGTGGATTCTCCCAACCCACTTTGCAGTTTCCAACATCAATTGTGCAATATGCGGTCTAGCTATGTTTTACAGAAGCTCATCTTTCCTCTACCGTTTCGGACATTTGTTCTTCAATGCTATATATACAATTCGACTTTCTTCCAATTCCTTCCTAAGTGTAAGTTATTGATAATGCTTTGCATCTCCAAATAATAACAGAAAATCAAACCACAGGCACTCGGCTCTTCGCTAGCGCTTTTGAGACAACTATTAAAATTTTCCAGTTACGTGTAAGATCTCGCGCTTTCCAAGCACGAGAGATGTCGGAGAGAATATTCCTGACGTAACACTTTCCGGAAGTAAAAATCAGATCATGGAACGCTTTTTTCAAAGAGTATTTTCTTCGAGCGGACACACCATTGTAATTACGACTTCGGAGGTTGTTTCAATTAGATATAAATCTAGAGGCTGGATAACATTCTTCGCAAGGTTACCAATTAACACTCACAGAAGTGTCAAGTGTCTGTATTAAGAACTACCTTCACTAAAAATGTTTGTCTATTTAAATGATGATGACCCTCGTAAAACTAAATATCCTAGGTAGAGAAAGAATTTTGCTAAGCTATTCCTTTCCAGATTTTAAGGTTTTAGTAATCGCTTACCTAAAATTTACATTGACAACATATTATTCAGCAGGGCTAAATATATTGTAGCGAAATATGTTATCTCCACCGTTTTCGCAATAGCTCTGCCTTCAATTAAACTTCAATTTGCAGGTAACATTCAGTAATTCCTAGATCGTTCTGATCTGCCTCCAATTAGACAGATTGTACAGTTTGCCACATATTGAAACATCACAGTTTAAGGATTCTACAGATATATGAAACTTAACCACGAACTCACCCTTATATTCCGGGAATTGTATGCAAATAAATATGAATTGAAGCAAATTTCATAATCTAATCATTCTATGTGTAAGCAAGGAAGCTTATGTAAAGAATAACTACAAGAATCAGTAAAGAGTCAAGATAGATTTAATTTTTCTGTATTTAAGAATTGCATTCCATTACGTTATTAAAAATTAATTATGTCGACTAAAAAGATAACTTTTATTATTAACATATTAATAATGGTGACTGAAAAAAGATAACTTTTATTATTAACATATTAATTATGGTGACTGAAAAAAGATAACTTTTATTATTTCTATCGTATTGATAGTAGTGAATCCGTTTGATGAATAAACATTCTAAATTTAGTTTAAATTCTATGTAGTTTCATTTACCTTACCTGGTGGACATAATATACGAGACAATTTTGAACCAGTACATTTTTAGTTAGGATATTAATATTATTATATCGATATAAAAACATATACGTTTTTTTTATTTATAGTATTTAACTTAAAAAAATTAATTTAACTTATTGGATTGCATAGTCGGCACTCAGGCGTACATTTTGAGCCAGATGGGACATTTTCTTTTCTCTTTCAATAGATTGCGACATGTTATAGACCTTGTGAAAGCTTAGAAATAGAGCTATCGAATAGCATACAACACATGTGATTTAACTTTAAAGATTGTGAGTTGCGCGCAATTGATTTTGATAGTTTCTGCAACATTACAGAAGTAAAAATGGCGTAATGTAAGAAATGCATTTTTAAAGAGGAATTCAGACTTCCCCCCCTAACTATTATAATAAATAAATAAATGTTATCAAGATATTTATCATGGCCATATATCACTGTTATTTGTGAACGAAAATATTCCATCTTCAAACATTATCAATCAGGCTTAAGAGAGAATTAGTTTCGATTGCTATATTTCTTTATTTTTGCTTATTTGTAAATTTGTTCTCTTCATTCAAATGATCCAAATTTATTCTTTTTATGCTTTTTTTCTGGGAAAATTTACTTCACGAGTCACTCAAAAAAGTTTTTATTTCGCAGATGGAATAAGTCGAGAGACAAACTCAGAATAAAATGCTACCCTTTAAATGGAAAACTAAACTATGCTTTGTTTGCTGATAAAATTTCTCATAAATATATCTAGGGTTTAGGATGTAAATGTTCTTCTTTAGAAACCATTATTACATCAAACATTTCGTTATTATTGAAAGAAATAATTTTCAATCAGTTAAAATGGGAATTAACGTAATTATTTAGGCGGGAAATTTTCTATAATGAATGGACTGGCAATGAGAATAATATAAAAGATTGTTTTTGAATTATTTTACCTAGTTTTAGTCATTAACTATTCGCTTATTATGAACAGGGAAATGCATGAATAGATTATTTTAAAATGATTTTCTCTTGTTTTCTTTGTTTGAGATTTCTTAATTTTAAACATTTCCTCCTCTCTCTCTTTCTCACAGTTGTTTGCTTTTACCAGCAGTGTAACCATACTTAAATTAAATTAACGATGTTATTCTATAATGGCTTCTCTCACGCTCTTTTCCTTTTAATTGACCATTGGGGATACTTTATTACACTATTTAAATAGAGAACTTTACCTGGTGAATGAACCGTGGCTTACATAAATTTTCATTAGTACATAAGAAGTGTAGTGAATCAGTTAGAGAGAATGGAGGTATTAGAGAGATTAAAAAGGAGAAAAGATGGAGGATGTGACGAGAGATTGAGTAGCGCAACATTTAGGTACGCGGAAGTATTAGAGTATTTTGCTGCTATGTGTTGTTATTAAACTGAGCAGAATTCTCACTTAATATCTTTAATTATAGTCACGATTAGTTAAATACTTCTTATTAGTGATACATTTTTATTTTTATTTTGAGCCTTTTAAGACAGGATGAAATTGGTTAAATATTTATTAACTATCGTGTCTGAATGGCTCTTAATGTTAATATTGACGCGAGTGCGTTACAATACCTCATACATTACTCAAATGAATTTCGAATTGTAACTAGGCATTTTTTGATGCAAGATACTTTGTTTAAATTATAAGGCAATTTATATGATAAATTTATTCCGTTTTCCAATATCTCTACTTTATATTTCAATTATTTTGTGGAATTATCAATAAAATTCCCATTCTTTCCAAAATTACTAAACGTGTTCTCAAAATTAACGGAGTTTTGATTTTTTGCAAAGAAAATGAGATAATTTTAAATTGTTATAGATGAAACATTTTAAATAAAAGAATTCCATTGCTTACGAGGAGCTGATAAATAAAAAATGAAAGCTAGCTGAATCATCCAAATATAAATACACTCGAAATTTTTATTCTCTTTTGAAAATGAAACATACAATCAGGGAAAATAATTAAATTTTAATATTTTTGAGATGTCAGGTGGTCATTTCTGTACAGAGAAAGAAAATATTCTTTTTTTTTAAGAATAAGAAGAAATATAAAAATTCCAGATTCTAAAATTGGAGGAAATATGTCATTTACTTTAATAATTGGAAATCTCTAAATAAATAGAAAACCATATTTCGAAATTCTGTTGTTTCAGATGAATTTATAATACTGATATCTAATTTTGAAAGAACCGTGTCAAGATTATATCTGCATCGTTGAAATTGAAAGATCGTTTTTTTTTTCTTTTAACATTTTCATTCGGCAAGATTACAGATTTAACAATATTTACTATCAAGATTTTTTTTTGCATTTAAAATAGATATTACCAAATATAATGATGAACATATTTTATGCTAATATTAGTTTAACGTATGAGTTTAAAAAAGTATTTTATTCCAAAGCGCAATATTCATTTACCAACGCATCATAATTATTAATAAGAATTGCTTTTCAGTATATTTCTGTCAAATCATTAATTACATCAAGTGTAGTTAAACATCAAAGAAATCAATAACACTATTGTATGACACTATATAAGATTCATTTGTCATATTATTCTTCAAAAATGTATTACAAATTCATAATAGCTTGAACTTTATGTTATGAAGTTTGTTCAATAAGACCTTTGAAATTTTAAGGAATGGTGCTCGTAGCATAGAAAATGGTTAGTCCTTAGTAAGTATCATGACTCAGAAAATAGCTGTCCAAGTCTGAGTTACTCGAGTTCGTGATCATGACATCTTTCGCCCCTCAAAAATTCTTCGTCATAACTTTTCCGTTTGGTGAGACCATCTTTGCCTTCTTTGGAGTAAATTTACCGGAAGCTACCAATTGTTTTTTTTCTGGATAACGATGAATGTTTTTTTTTTTTATCAACGATGGTGTCAATTTGATGCAAAAGCAGTCAAATTTTGATTTGGCTTCAAAAGGGTACCAAATTAAAACTAACTTATGAATCATGTTACGTTTGTTTCGGTACCTTTTAACAGATGGCAACACTCTGCGGTAACAACAATTCATCTTAATGATGCCATATATCTTCAAATACAAGTAATTTTTGAACCACCATCGTAATTTAACCTTAACGATAAAAAAAAAAAAACTTGATTTTTTTTCAGATTATTTCAATGAGAAAACATTTTGTTCCATTTATTTATGTTTTTAATTATTAATTTTTTATCGATTTTTCAAAAAAGTATCGAACTCTCTCTGTTGAATTACGAAACAGTATAGACAAACTTTTTTTTCAAAATTAAGAGGAATTCCTCATGACATCATGATCTGTTCATAATTATTTTGAATTAATGGCTAACAGGTGACAATCCTTTTTCATCGTATTTGTAATTCTTTTAAGAATAAAAATGTTTACTTCCTTCACAAAAGCTCTTGGGATTTTATTTCCTTTGTTATTCAAATTTACATTGTAATCAAAAAGCAAATGTAATTTTATGTCTCGAAATTTTGAATAATATTGATCACCTTACATGTTTTTCGTATTACCTTCAAGTCTTTTTCAACAATTCGAATTTTATGTGTTTATCTATCCAAACAGCTTCTAATAAACAATCGTCCTTCCGAAACTTGTCCTTATTCAAAAATGCGAAAGAAGATAAAAATGAGCACTTTAAGAAACTAAAAGTTTGATCTTTGCATATAAAAATACTTGCTTTTATCTGTGGATATATTTCTACAATTTATGAAATTCTTCCATTTATTGGTAGGCACACAAAGAAAAAAAATTGATCATAAGCTTTCGAGTTCATTTTCTCTTTAAAAGAACATGTTTTGCGAAATAATAGATAAAATTCGTCTCATAGGAATTGAGACTGTTTTTATTTTCTTCTTGGAGCTTAACTTTCAGAATTTTAATGGGAAACTGTTCAATGTTTGAAATTTTAAAGGTTTGCAGACGGAGCAAAAGTACTTTATAGAGCACAATTATTATATAAAATTCAACTTGAAAGTTTTTTTTAGTTAATTTTGGAGTTTATATAATTTTTCTATCATTATTTGAAAATTTACATTTCAACTAAAGTCGATTAATTGCATTATTTAAAATTGTTATTCATAATTGTTATTCAGTTTTTATGCTTTGGAAGAGCTTTGGAAATGGTGTGAGTTCATAAATCTTTTAGTTTTAGAACAAATTCAAGCGTTGAGGAACAATACATTAGAAAGACTGCACAAGTTAGTTTTTAGTGTGAATATATATCTGAGTGTCAATTTTAAATTGATTCCAAAGTCAGAAGTTTTTAAAATAGAAAAGAAATTAATAAAATATTCCCTTTCCAGTAATAAAATATTTCAACTTTTAACACTACATTGAGAATTAAGTAGACTGATAAAATTTAAAAGTTTCTAAAATTTTATTTTTCTACATAAATTATCTTTCTATAGAACTAGCTTTGATAAGTCTGTTCAACAAATAAGTATGGGTTTTGATGATTTTTATATAGCACTCCATTTAAAAGTATTAAAACTTTAAAAAAAAATAAAAAAATATAATTTTTTAACACAATCATTTTTCTATTAAATATAATTTTTCAATAAAGGAAGTTCGAAACTAATTTTATATATATATATATATACATTCTACAAAATAAAAGACGCACCAAGAAAGAGTTGTCCGATGGAGACAAAAATTGACGGAGAGGAAATTATGTACAGAATAGAAAATGATTACAATTTCAGAAAAAAAAAATGAATAAAATATTTCAGAGTTATATAGTTACAAAGTAACGAGCTCAATAAGGTGCTTACTCTCCTCTAGCCTCGATGCAAGCTGCCACATGACGTAGCATAGAGTGATAAATCTCGCTGATCATCTCCTGCGGTATTTCTTACCAAATGTGCTCCAATTGTCAGGTCATCAACATTCCCTGGTATATGCAGTAACCTTCCCATCATATCCCAGACATGCTCGATTGGAGAGAGATTTGGCTGACGAAGGAAGTGTTTGACAAGCTGTGCTTGAGGATGTGCAGCTTCGAGACACACAGTACAGCGTTTGAGTGAGTTTTGTCGAAAACGAGTGTATGTTCCTGGCGGAATTCAGTTTACTGCTCCTTGCGATCACTGATAGCGTATAATTAATGCAATTTGCTCTTCCCGCCGGGTTTATATAGTTTACTTAATTTACATATATTTGGCGTCTGACTGATAAGTGTGCAAATTTTTTATCAGTGAAGTATTTTGCTTGTTTATTTGTATAAGTTGTGCAATTTCTATTAAATTGTATTCTTTTCTATTTTCTAAAGTATATTCCCTGGTCTTCAAGTACTTCATGTAAATCATGTACTTCGGACTTGAATTTTCGATATATATATATATATATATATATATATATATATATATATATATATTTAAAATCTTCGTTCGATTGTGCTGTTATCAGAGTGTGTTTTCTTTCTTTGAATATGGAATTTTCCATCTAGAGTCCACTTGAAAATACCTTTAAAACACTTTTTTTACATACGAAACTCAAAATATAACTAGCCCTAAATTTAATACTTAATAACTAATATATAAATTTAAAAGGAATCATTCGGTCCTTGAATAAAACTTAGCTTTTAACTAATGCTCTTGTTATACGGGTAGCTCTCAAGCAAAAGAGGTACTATATTTGGGTGTGTGGTACTTCTTTTTTGTATATCAGTGATATCAATTTCTTTCCTACAAAGGCTATTCAATATTAAACAGACAAAAGACTCTATAGCAAAATGGTTCATTAACCACTAGCTTTCTTATTTACTTTTCCTCGATCCCAGTCAACTTCTCTAGCTACCTATCTACCTCCTTTATGATTCTTCTTTTCTTCACCTAAAATTTTTTTTTTGATCTTGAAGTTGTTTGTACTTTTATTTTTACTTCTTCTTCATCTTTGAGCTGTACGCACACAATTCCTCTTTCATCAAACAAACAATTAAACGCAAAGGATGGTCAAGGTTATAAGAAGGTGAAGTTATGGATGCTCCCAACCCACTTTGCAGTCTCACCATGTCAATATGTGGTCTAGCTTGTTTTACAGAACTCATCTTTCCTCTCACCGTTTCGACATTTGTTCTTCTCAATGCCATATACATCGACTTTTCTTCCAATTCCTTCCTAGGAGTTTTGATAATGCATTGCATCTCCAAGCATAAACAGAAAATAAACCATAGCCTCGGCTCTTCGCTAGCGTCTTGAGACAACTATAAGATTTTCCAGTTACGTGTAAGATCTCAGCTTTCCAAACCGAGATGTCGGAGAATATTCCTGATCGTAACACTTTCCGGAGTAAAAAATCAGATCATGGAACGCTTTTTTCAAAGAGTATTTCTTTCTTCGAGAACGGACACCAGTTGCAATTACGACTTTGGGTTGTTTCAGTGGATATAAAATCTAGGGGCTAAATAACATCTCACCAAGTAGTTACCAACTAACACTCACAGAAGTGTCAAGTGTCTGTCATGTAAGAACACTTCACTAAAAATGTCATTCCATTTAAATGATGATCCTCGTAAAACTAAATCTCCTCAGGGTAGAAAAGATTCTGCTATTCTTATTCTCTTTCGATTTTAAGGTTTTAGTAATCAGCTTACACTAAATTTAGATTGACAACATATATTCGTGACTAAATATATATGTGAGAAAATGTTTATTCACCGTTTCCATAGCTCTGCCTTCAATTAAACTTCAATTTAGCTGGTACATTCAGTATTCCTAGATCTTAGTGATCTGCCTCAATTAGAACAGATCAGTCAGTTTACCACATATTGAAACATCACAGAGGAGTTTAAGGATTCTTGATATGCTGAAACTTAACCATCGAGCTCACCCATATTCAGGAATTTGATGCAAATAAATATGAAGATTGAAACAAATTTCATAATCTAATCATTCTATGTGTAAACAAAGAAGTTATGTAGAGAATAACTAAAGAAGGCAAGAGTCAAGATAGATTTACTTTAGCTATTTAAGAATTGCATTCCATTGAATATTAAAATTAATTATGTCCGACTGGAAAAGATAATCTTTTAGTTGAATTAACATATTAATTATGCAGTTGACTGAAAAGATACACTTTTATTATTAACATGTTGAGACTGCAAGATAACTTTATTATTTACTATCGTATTGATAAGTAACCGTTTTGATGAAAAACATTCTAAATTTCTAAGTTTAAATTCTATGTAGTTTCTTACCTTACCTGGTAAGACATAATCTACGAGCTGTTGCACCAATTGTTTAGTTAGATATTAATATTATTATGTCGATACTAAGCATATGCGTTTTTATTTATTAATATTTAACTTAAAAAAAATTGAATTTAACTTATTGATTGCATAGTCATGTCACAGTGAGCGTACATTTTGAGCCAGTGTGGACTATTTTCTTTTCTCTTTCAATAGATTGCGACATGTTATAGACCTTGGAGCTTAGAAAATAGACTTCGAATATATACAACACATGTGATGTTTGAACTTTATGATTGTGAGTTGCGCGCAATTGATTTGATAACATTTCGCAACATTACAGTAGTAAAAGTATGGCGTAATGTAAAAATGCATTTTTAAAAGAGAATTTGACTTTTTTCCTAACTATTATAATAAATAATTAAATGTTATCACAGTTTATCTAGGCCATAACATCATGTTATTTGTGAACGAAAAATATTCCATCTTCAAACATTATCAATCACAAGGTTATAAGAATTATTTCGCTTTATATTTCTTTATTTGGTTATTTTGTAAATTTGTTCTCTTCTTCAAATTTCATCCAAATTTATTCTTTTTGTCTCTTTTTTTTGGAAAAGTCTACTATTGAGTCAAAAAAAAAGTTTTTATTTCGCAGATGGAAATAAATCGAGAGACTAAACCAGAATAAATGCTACCTTTAAATGGAAACTAAACTATGCTTTTGTTGCATAAAATTTCACTCATATACTCTAGGGTTTAGATGCAAATTTCTTCTTAGAAACCATTATTACATCAAACATTTCTGTTATTATTGAAAAAAATAATTTTCAATCAGTTAAAATGGAATTAACATTTGATTATAATATTTTCATAATGAATGGACTCGCAATGAGAATAATATAAAGATTGTTTTTGAATTATTTTACTGTTTAGTCATTAACTATTCTTTATGAACAGGAAATACGTAGATGATTTTCTTGTTTTCTTTGTTTGAGATTTCTTTTTTTTATTTTAACATTTCCCCTCTCATCTCACTCTTGCAGTTGTTTGCTTTTACCAGTAATGTAACCATACTTTAAATTAAATTAACGTATGATATTCTATAATGGCTTTCTCACACTCTTTTCCTTTAATTGACCATTGGGATTACTTTATTACACTATTTAAATAGAGGACTGGTGTCAGACTGGCTTGGCTTCTAAATTTTCACTAGATATAAAGAAGTGTAGTGAATCAGTTAGAGACTGGAGGTATTAGAGATGAAAAGGAGAAAGATGGAGGGAACTGGCGAGATTGAGGAGTATAAATTTAGGTACGCGAAGTATTAGAGTATATTCTAGCTATATATTGTCGTTTGCGTTGGTCTGAAGTCTACTGGACTGGTTTCTAATTTATACGACACTATGCTGTGTTATTAAACTGACGTTCTCACTTTGATCGTTGATTGGATAGTGCGTTGTTAGATGCTCCTGTGACTTTTTGGCATAGACCGGATGAGTTGATAATGTTTGCTCTATCGTTGATGATGTGATGTTACATGAGTTGGTGTTACTATCGTTACTGAATGAATTTCGAATTGTAACTAGGGCATTTTTGATGCAAGATGCTTGTTTAAATTATGAATTAATTTTATGATAGATTTATTCCGTTTTACAATATCCCTACTTTATACTTCAATTATTTTAGAAATTATCAATAAAATTCCATTCTTTTCTAAATTACTAAATGTTTTCTCAAAATTAACAGTTTTGATTTTTTTGCAAAGAAAATGAGAATTTAAATTGTTATAGATGAAACATTTTAAATAAAAGAATTGCATTGCTCTACGAGGCGATAAATAAAAAATAGCTAGTGAATCATCCAAATATAAATACACTCGAAATTTTCTCTCTTTTGAAAAGAAACATACAATCAGGGAAAATGATAATTAAGTTTTAATATTTTTGAAATGTCAGATGGTCATTTCTGTACAGAGAAAGAAAATATTCTTTTTAAGAATAAGAAGAAACAATAAAATTCCAGATTCTAAATTGGAGAAAATAATGTTTCTTTAATAATTGAAATCTAAATAAATAGAAAGTCCATATTTCGAAATTTGTTGTTTCAGATGAATTTATAATACTGATATCTAATTTTGAAAGAACAAATGTTAAGATTATATCTGCATCGTTGAAATTGAATCGTTTTTTTTTCTTTAACATTTTCATTCAGCAAGATTACAGATTTAACAATATTGACTATCAAGATTTTTTTTGCATTTAAAATAGATATTACCAAATATTCTAGTGAACATATTTTATGCTAATATTAGTTTAACGTGTGAGTTTAAAAAAGTATTTTATTCAAAGCGCAACATTCATTTACCAACGCATCATAATTATTAATAAGAATTGCTTTTCAGTATATTTCTGTCAAATCATTAATTACATCAAGTGTAGTTAAACATCAAAATCAATGACACATTGTATGACACTATATAAGATTAATTTGTCATATTATTCTTCAAAATGTATTACAAATTCATATAGCTTAAACTTTATGTTATGAAGTTTGTTCAATAAGTCCTTTGAAATTTTAAGATGCTCGTAGATTGAAAATGGTTAGTCCTTAGTAAGTATCATGACAAAATAGCTGTCCAAGTCTGAGTTACATTCGAGTTCTGATCATGACGTCTTTCCCTTCGAAAATTCTTCGTCATAACTTTTCCGTTTGTGAGACCATCTTGCCTTCTTTGGAATTCTTTTAATTTACCTGAAGCTACATTGTTTTTTCAAGATGACGATGAATGTTTTTTTTTTTTTTTATCAACGATGGTAATTTGACGTAAAACTCAAATTTGATTTTGCTTTAAAGCCTATCGAATTAAAATAACTTATGACATGTTACGTTGTTTCGGTACCTTTAACAGATGACAACACTCTGTGGTAACAATTCTCTAATGATACCATATGTTAAATACAAGATTAATTTTGAACCACCATGTAATTTAACTATGATAAAGTTTTTCAGATTATTTCAATGAGAAAACCTTTTGTTCCATTTATTTTGTTTTAACTGTTAATTTTTTATCGATTTTCAGAAAAGTATCGAACTCTCTGTTGAATTAAGAAACAATGTAGACAAACTTTTTCAAAATTAAGAGAATTCCTCATGACATCATGATGATCTGTTCTGATGCTTGAATAATGGCTAACAGGTGACAATCTTTTCATCGTATTTGTAATTCTTTAAGAATAAAATGTTTACTTCCTTCACAAAAGTTTGGATTTATTTCTTTGTTATTCAAATAACATTGTAATCAAAAACAAATGTAATTTTATGTGTCTGAAATTTTGAATAATATTGATCTATGTTTTTCGTATTACCTTCAAGTCTTTTCAACAATTCAATTTTATGTGTTTATCTATCAAACAGTTCTAATAAACAATCGTCCTTCCGAAATTTGTCATTCAAAATGCGAAAGAAGATAAAAAATGAGCACTTTAAGAAACTAAAAGTTTGATTTTGCATACAAAATACTTGCTTTTATCATTGGATATATTTCTACAATTATGAAATTCTTCCATTTATTGGTAGGCAACAAAGAAAAAATTGATCATAAGCTGAGTTCATTTTCTCTTTAAAAGAACATGTTTGGAAATAATAGATAAAATTGTCTCATAGGAATTGAGACTGTTTTTTACTTTCTTCTTGGAGCTTTCAGAATTTTAATGGGAAACTGTTCAATGTTTGAATTTTAAAGGTTTGCAGACGGAGCAAAAGTACTTTATAGAGCACTTATTGTATAAAATTCAACTTGAAAGTTTAGTTAATTTTTGGTTTTTTTTTCTATCATTATTTGAAATTTTACTTTCCAAAAGTCGATTGTAATTGCATTATTTAAAATTGTTATTCATAATTGTATTCAGTTTTTGCTTTGGAAGAGCTTTGGAAAGTGCTGTGAGTTCATAAATCTTTAGTTTTAGAACAAATCTCAGCTGTGAGGAACAATACATAGAAAGACTGCACAAGTTAGTTTTAGTGTGAATATATCTGAGTGTCAATTTTAAATTGATTCAAAGTCAGAAGTTTTAAAATAGAAAAGAAATTAATAAAATATTCCTTCAGTAATAAAATATTTCAACTTTTAACACTACATTGAGAATTAAGTAGACGATAAAATTTAAAGTTTCTAAAATTTTATTTTTCTACATAAATTATCTTTCTATAGAACTAGCTTTGATAAGTCTGTTCAACAAATAAGTATGGTTTTGATGATTTTATATACCATCTTAAAAGTATTAAAACTTTAAAAAAAAAATAAAAATATATATTTTTAACTAATCATTTTCTATTAAATATAATTTTTCAATAAAGGAAGTTCGAAACTAATTTTATATATATACATATATACATTTCAAAATAAAAGACGCACCAAAGAGAGTTGTCGATGGAATTAAAAATTGGAGAGGAAATTATGTACAGAATAGAAAAGTGATTACAATTTCAGAAAAAAAAAATGAATAAAAATTAATTATATAGTTCAAAGTAACGAGCTCAATAAGGTGCTTACTCTCCTTCACTGATGCAAGCTCTACCCATGACGTAGCATTGAGGATAAATCTCGCTGATCATCTCCCATGTATTTCTTAATTGCTTCAATTGTCAGGTCAAATTCCTGGTAGATGCAGTCACCTTCCCATCATATCCCAGATACTGCTCGATTGGAGAGATATTTGGCTGACAGGAAGTGTTATAATTCTTGAGGATGTGCAGCTTCGAGACACAGTACAGCGTTTGAGGAGTTTATCGAAAACGAGTGTATGTTCCTGGCGGAATTCAGTTTACTGCTCCTTGCAGATCACTGATAGTATAATTAATGCAATTTGCTCTTCCCGCCGGGTTTATATAGTTTACTTAATTTACATATTTTGGCGTCTGACTGATGCATTGATAAGAGTTTATCAATTTTTCTTGTTTATTTGTATAGATTGTGCAATTTTATTAAATTGTATTCTTTCTATTTTCTAAAGTATATTCCTGGTCTCTCAAATACTTCATGTAAATCATTACTTCGGACTTGAATTTTTCGATATATATATATATATATATATATATATA
>BMAW01082971.1:4787-20649 GCA_019974015.1 Nephila pilipes | reverse complement strand
TATATATATATATATATATATATATGTGTGTGTGTGTGTGTGTATGTGTGTGTGAGGGCTTTGTGATTTCATTTAGATTTAATTTAATTTTTTAATTTATCCTATACTTTAACTGTCACAGTAAAGAAATAATCTTTATTTCCTGATACCATTCCACTAAATCTCTTAATTCAAGCGATCACGAGATTTCCAAATCTGCTTATATTGCCATATTCAGTCTTTCCGTGCCAGTAGGGGTAATCCTTACAAGATATTTAACTCCATTTAAAACAACTAAGGAAGAATATGTCGATTACTTTATTTCCTCATCGGAAACATTTTCTGGGTCACTTCTTTCTTAACTACTTAGTCAGATCGAACCGTCTGCATCTATATCGATGTATCACCTTTTCCTCTTGAGTAATATATGAATAAATTCAGAATTTAAATTATATTACGTCACCAGAATACAAACGTTAAACTCTTAAAAACCATTTTTTTAAAATTTGTAAATTCTGATACTCACAAAACAATAAAGCAATTAAGAAAAATGAAAGAAAATTGTAAAAAATGGGTTTAAAAAATCAAAAATTTAAAAAAAGAAATCTTCTAAGACGTACAAATGTTTTTAAAAAAATTTTAAATTGCAAAGAAATAAAAATTAGCACAGTCATCTAACAATCTGTTTCACAACTAAATCTAAACAGAAAGTATTTTAGGTATATATATATATATATATATATATGTGTGTGTGTGTGTGTGTGTGTGTGTTTAAGGAATCATTTAAAAAGGAAATATAATTTCGAAAAAAAAAATTGGTAAAATGATTGTGAAGTAAACAAATTCAAATAAATGGTTTAACAAAATTATCAAAAATGTAATTATAATTTGTAAATATTATAACAGCAAAAAATCTAATAATTGCCTTTATACTTTTTTTTATTTTAAGTTTCTCGTTAAAACTTAACAGCATAATCGGCTTTATCACATGGCGAAAAGAAATTTTTTGAATTAATTTGAACACTGGGAGGCGTATTAACTAATATATTATTTCTAAGTAAAAAAATTAGATAAAATGTTTCTAAAACCATTTAAAATGAATTGTATAAGTTTTATTCTAATTTAAGTAAGAAGAATAAAAATAGAAAACTGGTTTAATTTCTGGGATCAGAATAATTTGAAAAAATATGAAAGACTCAATATATCTAAAAATCTTGAAGAAAATATTCTCTAAAAAATTATATTCTTAAAAACTTAAATAAGTATTAGCAATACAAGCAACCTCAATAGGTAAGTTACACTTAATAGCCAACTTAGTTAAACAATTATATTTAAATAATTTCATTGATTATTCTTTTAGTACAATTATTATTATTCGAATTCATAATTCTTAAGCCTGTACCTGTATTCTTAAACATAATTTCTCTAAGATTTTTATTTCTAACATTATTTAGATAACCTGTAATCACATGTTGGTACTCTTCATTTTTACATATTCTTTATAACCCTCACAATTAGAAACATCCTTTCTCTGCCATTCTTTACAATTATTATAAATGTAAATCAAGCGTCCTTTTTTCTGTTATATTTAAAAGTTTTTATATCATTAATATTAATAGGAATGAATTTTTTATGTTTATTAAGAATGTTATTAAAATTTATTTATATGATTTATTCATATATGATTTATTCATATATCGAATAATACATTATAATTTGTTTTTCTATTATAATAATCACAATCATCAATTTTATATTTATGAACTAAATAATTACAAATATTCTTAACAACATGGAAGTACTATCAATTTTACTAACTTTAAAAATAAAACATATAAGATCATTAATTGCTCTTTTCTTTTTATACCAAAAAGAAAGTATTTAATATTTTTAAGACAGATATCTTTTTGAAATTTATCATATTAAAGATATATATTTTCTTGCAATATTCACAAAATCCAAACATTTTCTCTTTCCATTTTTATTTCTGTTTTTTTCTTCATTTTTCCAATATTATTTGAAACATTAAGAATATTGTAACTATAATTCCCATAAAAATATTATTTGTTATTATCTCGCTTAAGAATTTGAGTTACACTTTTATTAAAAGTCAAAGCATTAAGACCGTATGGGTATAAAATATTGTAATAAGTAATATAATAATTTTCGCTAAATATTGATGTTATTACTTTGGGTATTACATAATTAGGTACTATATTAACAATAGTTAACTTAACATTTTCAAATTCATGTGTAAAAAAATTGTCGAATTTCATTTTATTAATGGTTTTTCTCACCTTAAAGTTATTCGATAATTAGTTGTTGATTAATACGTATATTAATAATATTGCAAGTGTGTCCAATATATATAATCAGAAATTTTACATTTAAGTAATTAAATTCAGTTATATATTTAGCAAAAAATGAAAAACAAACAAACAAATTTGAAGCTAATAGTAAATTGTTTATATATTGTACATTTCATTGTTATATATAATGTTGGCAGGAAATTTTAAAAAAATGGAATAAATGTGGTCTGATTTAAAGATCTCTTGTTCCTTTTAATGATTAATATCAGACTTTGAAATAAGGTACAAAATCTAATTATTCTAAATATTTGCACTAATTTGGCTAATAAACTAAAATCAGTTAGAAGATATTTCTTTTAGATGATATGGTTTATATATATATATATATATATATATATATATATATATATATATATATATATATATATATATATATATAAACCTATATATAAACCTATATATAAACATAAAATGCAATCAGCCCCATTGCCAACTAACCCGATTGATGAATAATCATCCAATCCATCGTCAATCAATATGTGTCTTGAGACTCGATATAAAATATCTAATTTCCTATAGATTACATGATTGGGTAATTTGACGAAGTCATTCTCTTCAGAATGAAGTCATATAATTTCCTTTGCGGATCTAAAAATTCGCATGATATGCGGTGGACTAATTAGATTTAAAATCTTCCTGATTAATGCGACTTGGTTTAATTTTTAATCATCTCTTATTGAGAATTAACGACGCGTCCCGAAGGCGAGTTTATTATTCACGCTTTCTTTTTTCATGGATGAAATTAATATAATATGAATGTTCTAAATAATTAATAAAGGCATTGTAATATATTACCCATTTTTCTTACATTCCTAATGGTTTTGTCTATATATTGACGTTATTACTTCGGGGTAATGCATAATGAATGCGACATTTAATTATAAACGACAATCATTCTTAAAAAAGCGTTTATCGTCTTCGATTGCACCGTGGAGGATGACGTAATTGTTGGTCTGGCATACATGTCTGGAATTAATCGATTAATATATACATTAAAGATCCTTCCTCAGATTATTAGAAATCAAATATTTAGAATGACAGAGTATAGAAGTATTCCTTACAAAAGAGAATTATATTTTTGGAATAATTGGTATGCTCTAACTCAGGAGTGGGTAATTGTTTTCGCTCGGGAAGCTAGCGGCCTGCACCTTTTAAAATAATTACATTCAATTAACTAACATTGCATTTCAGAAAAGGAATAAATTGTATCATAAAATTAATGAATATAAATTAAATAAAATAATGGGTTTTTTTATTCAATGTATTGTTTGTGCTGATTTTATATTATGTATAGTAGTAAGCACATTTAATTTTAGAATGAGCATAATATGAAATATGTGCCCTATCACAATTTCCTGATTTTTTTTAAAAATTAGGAGTGAGATTGCTTGTTGAGATTCTTATCACAGCCTGCAAGTTAACGTTTTTGTCAAAGATAATCTATATTTAATCTTGTTGGTATTCAAGGAAGAGAGGCTTTGCTCCCATATAAATATAGACCCAAAAATAGAGAACATTTTTCCAGGAAATTTCTTTATACAGGGAAGTTTTCCAGTAGACGAAAATTTATAAATGACAACTAATGTTACAATATTAAACATTGATTTCCCAATATGTCCTAACTGCGTGTCAATTATTCCAACCGCAACTCCTCAGATGCTGTGTCAGTATTATCAATGATGGGATAAAAAATTGAATTAAATTTAGGCTCGATTTTATTAAGGTCCTAAAATTTTCTTGTGACTTCGTCCTCCTAACTCTACAGATGATCCCTTACCTTAGCGATAACACTTTCAGGCAGTTTCTGTTTTACTAACAAAGGAAAATGACAATATTTGCCTTGAAAATAGACCTGGTTATGCTTTGAATTATTTCACACACGGATAGGAGGAAATCTTGGTTCTTAGCACATATTTCTGTCTTGGCGAGCCGCTATTTTCCCACTCTGAAGTTCGCACGGGGTCCGTCTGCCCTATTTACCCATCTCTGCTCAAATTACATCTGTTTCAAATCTCTGTATATTCATATTCTTTGAGAATACATAATTTTTCTATTTCTAAATGTCTATTTTTATTTGTAAATTGTTCTATTTATATCTAAGTATGCATAATTTCTAAATATTTGCTTTCTTTTCCATGAATGAGATTCTATTTAAGATCCTTTATGAGAAAATATTCGAGTCTTGCTACATTTTAAGTTCAAGAAGATTGCAAAGTCTTCCAATAGTGTGAAAGTTTCGAAAGATCAAAAGGATTGTCTGCCTGTTTTGTTTTTAATTAAGATTTAAATACCTCTTATTAATAACAATTCTGTATCTTCTAAGCGATATTAAATCAAGTGAACCAACCTCTTATAAGGATTGAAGGTAGAGAGAACATCACAATTTTTTCCGCATTAATTATAAAAGTTCAATAGTGATATAAAAGGCTGATGATTAAAGATATTGAAATATAGAAATTTATAAGTTTTGACGGAGAATGTATATATTCATAATGATTATTCCGGCTTTAATTTTCATTCTTGTACTAGTTCTATTGACTTGTAAATAGAATCTTAATTTTTGTGTTTTAGTTTAAATTTCCAACATTATTTTAAAAAAATAATTTGAATTATTTTAAAGCAGGCAACATAGTCCTTTCACCAAGAGTGTTTAATATCTGTCAGTGTGAATTGATGATTAAACATTTTTTGTAATACTTATAATGAAATAGCTTTATTAAGTTCATTCTATATGGTTTGAATGAAAAATATCGCAATGCTTTCATAACATTTTTCATTATCAGAAAGGGCTAATCAATTACAATAATGAATGTTTACAGCAATTAATTACATTTTTGAGGTGTGGCTATTAAATAATGAGACTGACGCTGTAAAATATTTTATTTTGATGTCATACATATTTACTCATTATCACCTTCAATATAGCCCCTTCTTTATCCTTACAACCTTCCATACAAATCTGCCATTGCTCGAAAGAGCGCTGGAAGTCTTCTCTCAGCTCCTTCGGAACACGTGCCACTTTCTCTTTCACAGTTTCAATGGACTCAAATTTTGTTCCTTTTAATGCAGATTTCACCTAAGAAAACAGATAGAAGTCACATGGAGCAAGATCCTACGAATAAGGTGAATGGTTTAACACTGGGATGCAGTACTTGGCTACAAACCTCTAAACAGACAATGTGGAATGAACCGGCGCATTGTCTTGTTGGAAAAATTTGCAGTACGGATTTTTAGTCAACTTCCACATTCTTAGCAATCACACAATTACTTAACCAACGGCCAGATCGAACCAGATTACCAAATTTCTCTATGTTGTCACCCGTTTTTGATGTAAAACGGTGACCAGGCGTGAATTCTCTTTCCGTCTTTTGGGCTATCTCAAACACCCTTAAACCACTTAGAAACACGTACACGCGATAAATATTCCTCTTTCAATAAATTATAAGTTTTAGTAGGAGTGTTTCCGAATTTCACAACGATTCTTTGCTCCCTTACCATTTTTCCGGCGTTACCAAATAATAACACTAATTCGAAAGAAGGTTGATGGCTTACGGAATTGTTCATGGGAACAAGAAACACTGCACTCGAAAGAGAAGACTCCATGCTAAACAGCTGTCGGTCACTGGCATTTGGTATAAGCGAACTTCTATTGTAACCGTCTGTCTCGTTATTTAATAACTACGCCTCGTGGTACAGTTTTAAAAATTCTGTAAATAGTAGCATCAAATATGAATAATATTTTTACTATCAGCTCCAAAATTGTTAGATTTTCTTTCATAAAATTTCTCAATTGTACAATTATATACCAACACAATGTACAATTATGTACTCAATGTACAATTATGTACTCAATGTACAATTATGTACCAACAAAAATTAGGATTTTCGCGTTCATTACGTAGCAATAAGTCGGTATTAAAACAAACGTACTTTTATGTGTAGTAAAAAGGGTGACATTTTGTTAGCTAATTGTTATTAAATGATTGAATGCAAACAGTTAACGAGTAAAACAAAAAAGAAGAATAGTAGAATTTCAGTGCAAAAAATCATATTATCAATTAGAATGCCGTTTAGAAATAAAGGATGCGATTCCGGTCCTCATAAATCGCAGAATCAGTGCGTCATGTTTCTCGCAAAATAAAGTCAACGAAATGAATGGAAAAATCATACTAATGCATCATGGCATACCCATGTTTACATGCGGATTATAAGAGTTCGTCATATTTTTTAAAATAATTATGTATCTTTAGAATTTGAAACCTCTAAAGAGTATAATAAGTCTGAGTGGAAAACCAATACTTCATGAAATAATCTTTTAATTTTAAGCTTTACACTTAACTTTCTTAATTGTGGCAACCATTTCAGAAAAAATGCTTTAAATATGAAAAAAATATTCCTGCTTAAGTTCTTGCATTATATCAATAATAAGACTAAAATTTCTTCTTTTATAAATAGTGATAATAATGAAGCTACTATTTCATGTTTTAATATATATGGGGAAAAATAATGTATTGCACTTACATTTTATACAAAATATTTCAGTTATAACTGATAACTTAAACGTCATAATGTTTTCTCTAGTGTTTAAAGCACGCCTGTATATGACGTCTTGTAAGGGGCGAGTGTAAGATGTCACTTACACAACCCCCGCAAATCAGACTCGACTCAGTGCAGAGCATATCAGTGTCAGTATGCAAGCGATCGAGATGACATACGAGAGTAGGATCGCGAGGTGAGTAAAGTGCTATAAGTAATCTGCACTGATCACAATGGTAACGCGACGGGATTTAAAAGAATAAAAGGAACTGTTGTTATATATATTAAATAACAAAGTAGTATGTCTGGTCTTATATGAAGTTCAAAGATAAGCTGAGAAATGTAGCTAAGTATAAGCTAACACATCAATCAATAACTCCCGAGACTAACCCAGAGATGGCGCTCATAGTAAACCAGTAACCAGGTCTTTCTAGAGTACTAACCTTTGCTTGAAACGTGTCAAAATTTTAAGTCGATCGGACCAGAAACAGCTAAGTTATCGAGGTTGGAGTAAAATCGTTTTGTAGTTTGTTTAAAAAATGGAAAAAACCGAGTTTCGTGTTCTGATAAAACATTGTTTTTTAATGGGTAAAAACACCGTGCAAGCGAAACAATGGATTGAAAAATGTTACCCGGACTCTTGTCCATCAAAAGCAACGATTTGTCGGTGGTTTGCCGAGTTTAAACGTGGTCGTACCGACACAAATGACGCGGAACGCTCGGGTAGACCTGTGGAAGCCGTTACACCGGAAAATGTGAGTGAAGTGACAAAAATTATAATGAAAGATCGTAAAGTGAAGCTCCGTGAGATTGCTGAGATGACACAGATATCATATGGAAGTGTATTTACTGAAAAAGGTTTTTTGAAGTGAAGTGAAAAAGGTTTTTTCCAAGTGGGTGCCGCGATTGCTTTCGATGGAACAAAAACAGCAACGAGTCGATGATTCAGAAAGCTGTTTATCGCTATTTACTCGCAACAAAAAAGATTTCTTGCGGTTTTTTTTTTTTTTTTTTTTTTTTTTTTTTTTTTTTTTTTTTTTTTTTAAGATTTGGAAAAGCATTGGAACGATTGTATCACCCTAAAAGGTGATTAACAAAAGGTGTTATGTTGATGAATAAAAAAAATTTTTGCAAAAAAAATGTTGTTTTCAATGTTAGTCTCGGGAGTTATTGATTGATGTGTTAAGAAGAGTTATTTTGAAGAAAAGTAAAAGAGTGAGTGAGAATTATAACAAATCAGAAGTGGAAGATAGCTTATCAGTAAAAGTAGGAAAAAAAAAAGTTTAATGATAAATTTGAAGAGGTTTAAGGTAAAAGTAAAAAAAAGTTTCTACTATAGTAATTTTGAAGCAATATGTGATGAAGCAGATGCTGAACTTAATAGAGCAATATGAGTTTGGATACTCGAATTTCACAAGTCTTTTACCTTATGCTATGTACCAAAACAGGGCACTGCACACAAACTTACAACCCACTCTTTACAGCTGAAGAGTCTAAATTGCATTCTTCATCGAAGCCTAAATCATATATTGCAAAAATTGTCTTTTTCGTATAAAATTAGTGATTATGAGAGGGATCCTTTATTGATATCGCACTGAGAAACAACTCGAGTTCTATTGGTGACCAATCTTGTAATTTTAGACTTCGGTCAAGTGACGATGACGAACTGGACCCGTATCTCTCTCTCCAAACTTCCTCACCACATCATGGAGGACTTGGGACCTGATTCAACGTGCATCAGCCCCACTACATAGTGGGTTGTTAGCGGCATCATGACTCGAAACCATGCCTAATTCCTTTACAGTTAAGAAATAGGGGATAAATATAAATAAACGAGAATTTTCTAACACTTTATATATAGTAATTGATATGGTGGAGGAAGAAGGGAATTCGAGAACTATTTAAAAATTCGGACAAGGGTTGTGGTTGGAAACTTGTTTTGAACGACTGAACCAAAAATTATATACGTATGTCATCGTTGTTATAAAGAGTCGGCGGAAACTTCTTAAACGGAATTTCATAGACATCGATGCCCTTTTATCGCGAATCCAATTTCTCATCTTAAAACTTGCCTGAATTTCAAGTTTTAAAAAATTCTGCACAAAATGTTTGAATTTTGGAGGTACAAAAAAATGAGCTTCCTAACCTTGAGTGCCACAAACTTTTGATGGTTTTCTGCTCAACATTTATTGAAAATACTGTCACCAATTGTTAAATAATTTGTATCGAATTCTAAAATTATAAGAAAATAGAAAAAAGTACTGTGATATATTTTAAATATTAATTACAAAATGTAACTTCTAAGAAAGTGAAGTGTAGCGTATCACATAATTTTAAGATATTTGAATTCATCATACCATAAAACTCTTCAATTCAAATTTTCAGGCTATTTTTTTAATTGTTCGAGAAATATTAAAAATTAAACTTGTGAACAAAGATGATCAACGATAAGGAGTCATAAGTTGATTCTTAAATTTTAATATTAGATCCATTTGTCACGAGTTGTTGAAAATCGGGAAAATAATTAAAACTATGCATTCAAAGAAAACTAGTATATAATCCCTAATATACTTTTTAAATATATCTGAACTAATAATCAGAATCGTATGCAATTTGAAATTTAACCTAAGAAGACTTTTCACATTTAAAAAGTTTCAAAAATATCAAATTCCACTGTGAGAAAAATCTGTTTTGAAAGTTAATCAGTTATGTTACTCTGGTTAATTCGTAAACGAGTAATTAATATAATTCATTTTTTTGAGTCATTAACTTTGATATTAATTTTGTGCAACTAGAACAAAATTAGTGGAAATTACTAAGGATGTACCATTTTTTTTTATTATTTAATGCTTTATTATTTGCAAAAGTAGATTTTATAATCAATATGCGAAGTTAGTTTTATTTTATAATTTTTTACTAAAAACTAAGATATATATATATATATATATATAAAATTCTGAAATTATGTAATTTTTTCACAATAAAAAAATCAGTGAAATATACTGTATATTTTCAACGATGACGTTTTTATTAAAGATGATACAACAGAAAGTAATTGGCATTAAGGATTATTCTTTTTAATGAAAAATAAATCGATGAACTTATTCAGCAGAATCTCCATGGTTGAAATTTCGTAAATGATAGTAAAATAATTTAATTGTAAACAGAGAAAGTAGAATATTTATTTCACATTTCAAATTTCAATAATTTTGTTCGATTAAATTCTATGTCTTAAGTATTCATAGAAAAAAACAGTGTTAAAACTCCGATAAAAGTTTTTCATATGTTAGATGCTAAAGAATATCTCAAATCTCTATTTTTTAAAAGGAAAAAACGGAAAAATATTTTTTCTCCATACCGAAGTAAAACATTTCAAATGTAATTAATTTAAAAGTACTTTTTTTAAAACATAAACACGAATTCGAAATACTAAGAAACTTCTTCAAATACAGTTTTAATTATAACAGTCACAGGAATTATAAATATCGAAATAAAAAGTAACTGCTATTAAGAACAACTGAAATCGTATAGGTGAAATTTGTTTTATTTTGAAACTGAAAATATAACAATTGAATGAATTGATGTATTAAATGACAATCATTAAATTGGAAGAAAGTCAGGTTGTGATGCTTGATATTTTGTCTCCAAATATGAACATTTTTTCCCTCCATTATCGTTTAATGAGCATTTTCTTCCTTTTTCCTCTTTTAGCTATTTTTTCCTAGTTCGCTTGATTTTCAAGAGGTTCATTTGTGCGGCTCCAACAGTTCTCTTTTTTCTTATATTTAGTTGCAAAAACTGCTGAAGATTTTTCATGTCCATAACTATTAAATCTATTCTTGTTAGATTATGTACTCCAGTCATTGTAAAATAAAATAAATTCACAAAAGAAATACCAAAATAAAGGGGAAAATATATAGAGAGAAAAATGAAACATACAACAGGTTCGAAAGAATATTTTTCCTTCGATCTTTTAGTAACATTTTATTTTAGATGCTTTCAATTTAGTATACTTAAATAAACAACCATAAAATAAAAAAATAAAATAAAATATTATCTATTCACAAATAAAATTTTAAATAACGGTAACATATATGTATAAATGAAATTTATAGCAGTATAGAAAGTTTATTTTTTTTTATTTCATTCGACCAGTTATATAATTTTTAATTACAATTTTAAAAATTCTTACTCAAATAGCTGAAGTAAAAAATAATAAACAAAAGATAAGGAAGACAAAACTTTAATTGATAATTTGATTGTGAAAATAAAAATTCTAGTCATAATTGCTCTAAATTATTAAATGATTCCAACTTTCTATGATTATTTTTTGATTCTTATCATTAACAAAGAATCCAAAGGGAAAGCCGGATACAATGTAAATCAATTCAGATAAAAAAATAATTTTTGAAAAGCTTAGACTTGCATCTTTTCGATAAAGAAGAGTTTTAAATTGTTAATAATATGATAAAGAAAATTTCAAAACTATTATATAAGTGCATTTAAAATTAATTATTTTTTGCGATGATCAAATTTAGTCCTTTTCTGCATGGGAGCGTTGAGCATATAACTGTTAGAAACTTTAAGAAACTATTACATATTTCTAACTGATGTTCTCTGTAAAGGAATATATTTGTTAAAATTCATTTTATTGCTTACATGTTTGTTTGATGGTATATACATATTTCAGCACTACAAACTTGAAATTCTTTATAGAACAAATAGGAATTTAATTTGTTTTAAAATATTTTTTTCTAAGTTTGAATTAATTTTTATGAGAAAATGCACTGTATAAATAATTATATGAGCATTAAATAAATGAGGAAAAAGAGTTAATAGAAATGAAATTTTAAAAACACTTGAGAGGAAGGGGTAATGATTGTAATGATTCGAAGATATAGTGAAACGAGTTACGACATTTAAAACTCAATAAAAACTTTATTTAAAGATTTAAATATGTATGTAGCACTCCCAGGGAGGCCTACTTAACTGCTCCTATGCTACGAAAACCTTCAATTGCTATCACTAAACTCTCTTCTTCTTCCTCGCGGATGTAGCGGAAGCTTCTGAATCATTGCTCTATGGGATGGGAACATTACATCTCCCCACCAAACTTTGACTTTACATTTGATTACAAATTTTATTCAGCAGTTGAAATTCTTAAAATTAACAGTCAAATTACTCACACAAAGCAACATTAGTTCACAATCATTATTATTAAATGCACAATAATAATAATAATAAAAATTATAATAAAATGAAACAATACTTAGACGCGAACACTATTACGCATTACAAATTATCAGAATCATACATATTATAAAACATTCATTTTTTATACTCTTCATAATTTCAAAATGAATTCAAATTAATAAGATATTCTAAATGCAAATGCAAAAGAATGGTAAGAACATTAAATAGCACAAATACACATTCAAAGAAATCGAAAGAAATATCTATACGTCAATTTGAAAGATGACACTCCCTTCGTGTAGTTAGGGACATTTCTGTACATGCGAAAAGCAAGTACGGGATATATTTGTCCCAATGCCTAGGATCAGTTCCAATAACGTAGTGCAATGATTTTTAGTACTTTGTTGAATCTCTCCTTGATTCCATTCGACGCTGCATCTCCAGGAACTGAAAATCGTGGAGAACAGCCTAAGCGCTTCATGAGCTTTTGGGTTAACTTTGAAGTGAATTTGATACACATATCGCTGGCAATGACATTTGAAATCCTTGTCCTCATAAATATTTCCGTTAGCACGTCACATAAAATATCAGCAGACAACAATCGAAGAGGAATTGCTTCCGGCCATCAAAAATGCTGGTTTACCATGATAAGGCAGTATTTGTGTTTTCTGGCCGACAGTTGGGCACTCTCGCCAATTATATCAACATTCACGACCACGAATGGTAAATATGGCATAAGAACAGGGGTTATAGGTATTTTGTCCGTAGCAATCTCTTAGCTTCGAAATCGACAATTATTGCAAGACCTGCAATATTCTAAAATGTTCTTCTTTAAATAAGGCAACGAGAAGTTAAAATGGAATTCCTTCACTTGTCTTTTTATATCTTACATGATGAAATCCAAAACTTATTCGTGAACCAATTGTAATACCTGAGGTGTTCTAGTTCTAGTCAAAATAAATTGAGACACCTTTACCCCAATCACTTTATCGTCGTAGAATAGTAGAATATCTCTCAAATAAATATTCGCTTTCCTCAAAGTAAACGGTTACCTTACATCTTCCGAAGTGTCACATTTTAACTGCTGTTCTCTCAATAAAGCTCTTTCACTCACTAGATTTTGATATTTATTTTCCTCCAGCGTGGGTAATAATATTTCCAATCATAAGCATTCTTCATTTTTCTGATATTTGTTTTCCTCACTCTGCCTTTCCTTTGGTAATGAAATCAGACTTCTGTCAATTACAGTAATATCCATCAATCTCTGACGAGGATTCATTACTTGCTGTTTTGTTTATATACTGCTGCAATAGCTTGTGTATTTTCAACGGAATGATCGCTTTACTTTAGTTACTGACTACAATTTCTGAAAACCACTTTATGTATTTTCAACCATACATGAATCATTAATTTGTTTTGAGAATGTATCTTTACTGAATAATCTTCACTCTGAAGTCATTCCAATTTAACAAACTTTGCAGAACGCTTCCAACTTAATGAAGAATTCTTTTTTAAAGAAATTATAAACTTTGAAGTCGTTATAGTCTGTGATACTTAATACTTCATTATAATTACTATAATTGAGAAAGAATCTTTCTTAAACAAAAATGTTCACAGTTTGGTTATTAATTTCATACGATAGAATAATTTTTTTAAGATAAACGTAATGTGAATACATAACCTCTTTTGACAAATGTACTAATTCGAATAAAGTTAAAAATAAATTAATTGAATAACTATTTTCTAATTACTAATTTTATAGATAATTTTGTTATCACAGCTCTGACAGTTGAAAGTAAGTAAATATATTGTTAATATTTGTCACTGGAAATGAAAAATCCGATACATCTTGATGTAAAGAAAAATCGAAAGTTTTGAAAAGTATTGCAAGAACGGATTTAGCTATTTTTGTAATTATTATTAAACTACTCAATAAAATACAGAATTAAAGAAACGAGAAATATCGAATAATGGACAATAGTAAAGTTTTTAATATTAAAATTAAAGGAAATTTTGTAATTAAATTGGAAAATGTTAGCCTAAATGTAGTTAAAATTGAAGCAAACGTAAAGAAAAATTGAAAAGTGATCTGGTACGCTAATTTGATATATGCAAAATTGATCCAATTAAGCATGCCTTTACGGAGACTAATAATTATAGAATAACGTGGAAATAGGAATCAACTCAATTGATAAACTGATTCTGACCAAGTTTTTCTCTTTTTTTTTTAACTAGAAACTAATTTATCTTGCAGCCAACTTTACCACGGACATACACATAACTAATATAAATTCTACCACTCCAATGAATTCACATAGCAAATAATTGAATGATCCAATTTACTGAGGTTGGTACTGAATAAAGTAGAAAAACATATTTCATATGCAAAATGGGATATGTTAAATTTCTTTAATCGCCATAGACCGCTAAACTTTTGAGAAATATTAAATTTGAGAAGAAGGAATTAAAATCAGATTTCACAAGTGTTTGATTGCTATTAACTGTTTTAATAAATTCTTTTTTTTGAATCCATAATCAATCCATGTAGTTTATTTATAGTTCACGTGTGAAGGAATGCGATTAACGATTGAACAGAGCAAACGATAAAGACGACAACTAAACATGTTTGCGAAAAGGAAAACCATTATAATGTTTTAATTGAATGAACTTAAAACTGAGTTCAGAATGTATCTTAGTGCATGATCTCAAGAATAAAGTTGTTTCAAAGAGAGAAATGTTAATCAGTACTATTTGATGCACCACAACCGTTCTCCAAGACCAATATCTGGCACAACTGCTCTCAAATTAGAGAGACACGAGCCAGAGAATTGGATTCATCACCACAGCCCCGTATGAGTACATGAACAATTTGTATTCCTCTCAATATGCCGCGTACACGCCCCTCGTCTAAAAAAATTTGCAAAATCAGTACTGGAGTTTGGGATGGTGGATTCATGAGATGCTTCAGAAGAATCTGCTTTAGTCTGAAGTTAGAAATATTTTCCTGACTAATGACAAAGGAGAATGTAGTTTTCCCGGGACCATAATGAATGGAATCATCTTCCGTCGAAGGTAATCATACAATGCGTAATCATACAATGCGAGGGTAACTCATACAAATATTACAGACGTGAAAATGTGAATGATAATAGATACATAGAATGAAGTTTTGAGTCTGATGTCTGCCTGTTTCGAGGTGTTAATGGTACTGATTTCCTCATTTTATGAATGACAAATATGCCTTGTCACCATGCGAGACTCCATCAAATATTTCTTTGCAAAGTAAAATATCCAACGCATACCATGACCTACTCATTCACCTTATCTGAATCCTACTTCAATGTGTGGATATGCTCGGGAGACAACTTGGTAGCCCTTTTGCACCAGCTGTTTTCTTGTACCAGAACGGAAAAGTGTTCTTTTCGTGACATTTGGAACTCAGCCCACAACTCACCAAAATGTCACAGGAAGTATCTAGTGTCATCCTCGTCACTGGACCAATGGTTCAAAATTTCAGGGTCCTTCGCCAATATTATTGAGTTGCTTCTAAGGTGACGTTAGTAAAATCAATCAATCATATCAGAAAGGACAAGCAGCCTATGAATAATAATGAGGCATCCCTATTTATTTCATTTGTTTTCTTACTGCTTTTTAATCTACTTGTGCCCAGTTTTCCATCAAAACTGTGTCTTCTTCAGATAATAAAAGTGATTATTATAATACTTTCGTATTGTTTTCTTATTTTTACCGTTACACATATCATATTTCACTCTGTTTTATGACTT
>BMAW01082967.1:1788889-1826295 GCA_019974015.1 Nephila pilipes | reverse complement strand
TTACAAACCTCAACACTCCCTCCCTTCTCTGAGGAGAGTGGATCAAAAAGTAGCCGCATTAGAAATGGGGTAACCAACTGTATTATTGTCAAGTGATTATTTTTCTTCTCACTAAGTGTCTGAATATGACTCTCATAGTATCCTGTTGGAAATAAATTATTCGGATACCGCTAGGAGGCTCCTTGTCTCTTGTAAGTGAGAGCGCACGGTTTCATAGATAATATTTCAGAGTACATTTAGATCTTGACCGTGTAAGGCGGATTATTTCGTGTTGATATGTAATGACCGCTAAAGCGGGTTAAGTTAAAATATGGGCTTTTTGGAAGCCTTGTATAGTTTGTAAATAGTATAATTATTTGTTTATGTGTGGTTGGAGCGAAGAAACTGTAAATAAATGTGTGTTTAAAATAATTGCTCTCCCTATTTTTCCTTGGAGGATTATTGTTTTCCAATATATCCTAAAATTCACCGCTGTGACTTTTCGAAGAGACTGTCTTCACCTTCTTTAGAGATTCGCTTTACTTTTCTTTCTCTTTGCCTTGAACAAAAGCTACCCGTGGCTGATTTAGCCTAGTGGTCATGGTCGCGAGCACGCAGCCGACGTTGTTTTTATCGAGTCGTGGGTCCGAACACCTGATGCCATCGAAGTAGTGGGGCTGATACACGTCGGGATTGGGTCGTGATTCCAAGTGCTCCCTCAGCGTGGTGTGGAAGTTTGACGAGGGAGATGCCATCTCAGGTATCGTCCTCGTCACTTGACTTGGGTTTCAAATTAGATTAGATGGTTCGTTGCCAATAGCTTTCATATTGCTTTTAAATTCGACACTAACAAGCAATCACACAAAAAGAGACCCATTGTTTTGATTGTTGCTTGGTTTATGGTGCATAACGATGAATTCAAGTCTCATCGGTAGTGACAATTCGACGAGACAACAATCAAAACTAGACTTTAAATAGGTGTCACGTTCATTTTGGCGCCATTAAGCAGATGGCAGCACGCAGTGTTAACACCATTTTGTCTTAGCAATACCATCTGTGAACAGAAACATGTATTTTTGAACCCCCCCCCTTGTATTGCTTATTTTAAACGAGTCTTTTAGTCAGACTGAAGTTGACTGTCTGAGATGTCAAAATTAAAATCATTTATTTATTTTTATGAAAAATTGTTATTCACTTTTAAATTGATCACTTGTATTCCTAACTTCTTTATTTTTTTAAATATTTTTTTTTAAAAAAAAATTAGTGTTTTGAGAAGCAGAATATTTCTTTTGAGCATTTTATTCTTATGAAAGTTTTCAATTGCTGAGTAATCATCAAAATAACATTGCTTTTCGTGATTAATACGTATTAAATATTACTCGGTGAGCAGACAAGTTCCTGTAAAGATATGGAAGAAAAGAAATACAACAAAGTTCTTCCAATATGAATTACAAATATTGTTTCTTACCTGAAGGATTCTATATAAAAAAAAAGGATTAAAAATGATCCATACATTGAAAGAAATAGCAATTATGTAATAGAAGGAAGATATATATGTGTGTGTTTGTGTGTGTACGCATAAGTGAGGAATTAGTAACAAAATTGATAGAAGCATACCTTTAGTTGCTTTCATCTTTAAGAAATACGAAATTCGACGGATTGTTACAATATGGATGAAAGTTCGGATATAATTTGCGTAAAACATTCCTCAACATATTCCTTGATATGGCAATTTGCAAAAAAAAAAAAAAAAAAAAAACTTGACTTCAGACGTTTTAAAATAACCCAAAAATAAACATTATGTGTGTACAAAAATCATAAATTATTTGTTTTTGTTCTACATCTCATCTTTTTAGTTCTCCCCGTTATTGCAAAAAAATTGATGCGTTCTCACAAGTGTTAGTGGAGAATAGAAAACTTACAAGAAGAAAGATGCAGGATTGTTGTTTTTGATTTATTTATTTATAAGTTATTAGCCTCCCACTTAAAAGTAACTCTGAGGTTATTAGAAACAGACTGTATAAATTTGAGTCACAATCAATTGACAAAGATGACATCTGAGTTGTTTCAACTTAACGAATTTTCGCATCACGCCGACGTGAGGACTAGAGCTCTGACAGAATTAGCGTGCATCAGCCCCTCTACACGGTGGAATTTTAGTGAAATTAGGACTTCAAAACACCAACGGAAACACCTGCGGAAAGTTGGCGACTATAACCACTCGGCTACTGCGGTCACAAGATGCTTCTCATGTTCGCGATCAAGAAATATATATTTAAAAATTCCGAATCATTGATTGATTGACAATCAACGTCGCACTTGGAAACAGCTGGAGGGCTATTGGTGATGGACCTCGTTATTTTGAACCTTGGTCAAGTGACGTGGATGACACCTCCCTCTCCAAACTTCCACACCATGCCAGCGGAAGGACTTGAGACTTCGACCAGATTTGACGTGCATCAGTGAAACTACACCGCGGGCCTTTTGTGGTATCAGGACTTGAATCAACGACTCGACAAAATTAACACCAGCCGTGAGTCCACGACCATGACCAATAGGCTACCGCGGTCACTCATTAATCACGAAAACCCTAAATGAGGTTTTACTGTATATATTACTGTTTTATACTTTATGTTCTGTATTAAATTTTATACACACATATATTAATACACAGCTTTTCCTGTTTAATTGCGTTATTATTAGTGTTTTCCGTAATCCGATATCTGCCGGATTTACTGAGAGAGTATACTGTTTAGCCGAAAGTTGGGTAGTACCGAACAGCGACTAGTATTGGACAAGCGTAATTTCTACCATTTGGTGCAGGTGACAACACCTGTCAAGACACCATCATGTAGGGCGAAGGAATAAAGTTCACATGCCGCCATATTTAGTCAAGCGGCAGCGTTGTCGACACGAGGCAGAACATTTTGTTTTTTTAATAGTGTTTTGAGAGAACGAGGCTTACTTGTGGTTGTTATAACTTACCTGAAACTGAGTGAAAGTTGCTGTTTTTTATGTTGTTGAAAACAACATTATCATTCTGTAAATTATAGATCGTTCATCTCCTCTCAACCATACTAATATGTAAGTGGTAACCGATGCTTTGTTCCATGGTTTCGGGTTGTATTGGACAAAAGTGTTGCGGATTTTATAGGACACAGATTAAAGGTTATAAGAATTATGTTTTCGCGGTTATTATTATTTTTCCCCCCAGAACAATATGGGTAAACTTACGTCAGAGGTGAGATGAAAAGAATATGAAAGAAGATGTAAGAAGAATTAGAATGAAGAAAATATAATAATTAGGGAAGCTTTATTATGCCCCCCCCCTTCCGAGAAGCACACTAGGAGATAATTAAAAGAGGTTTTACCGAAGATACATTGGTAGAAGTAAAACCGTGTTTGGGAAATGTTAAGGATTTTCTAAGAATAATCAATGAGGAACAGGAAATGGTGTTTTTCAACCATATTAAAAACTTGAATAGCTTTCTCATGCCCCTAAAAAAGTAAAAGTTTTTGAAACTCGTCAGTCAATATACAGAAAAATTTTAAATAATGCATTTCAATAAAACGAAAGAAAAGGTCAGGGAAAGATTTATATTGTAATTTTATGGAAAGAAAATAACTTACGTTTAAAGAGTGCTGAATCTAGAAAATGGCAAAGAGTAGCAATAAAAAGAAATATATATATATATCCAAATAAAAGAGATCAAAACTATTGCATCTAGAACTGAAAAAAATGAAAAATGTACTAGAACATCTTAAGAAGGCTTGTTGAAAAGGAAAGCAGAAATGGAATTACAGTCTGAAGAAGAAAAGAATGGAGAGCTAGAGACTCAGTGCATCATTTGTGGTGAAAATTTTGAAGAAGATTGAATACATTGCGGGATTTGTGAATATTGGGCTCATGGTCTTGAAGGGAACAATCCATTTTATAAAAGTGATGCTTGTTTTATCAAAATAAAACAAACACATAATGTCTTTGTCTTTAATACGAATTGTTATATTTTCAAAGCCTGATAATTTAAAAAAAAAATTCATTTATACCACACACACACTTTCTTATGTATGAACGTAAGTTTTAAAATCTGTAATTCGTACTTTTATAAATTTCTCAAAAATAATTCTGCCTAATAATAAAAAAGTTGTTTGTGAGACCAAAAGTAAATATTTTTTGTACATTTTGTTCACATATCCAATACAACCCTTCACAAATAAATTGATAAAAATGTAGAGTCTGTAAAAAGCATTAAATTTTATTTACAGATGGACTAAAAAGGGTAAAAATGGTTTTTTAAAGTAAGAAATAAAATACCATTTATAAAAGCTTGAAGCACTTAATGAATCGGTAATTACTTAAGACACCTAAGTAATTACCGATACATTAAGTACTATATCTACATCTGTTATAAATGAGATCAAAAGTATTGACACCTGAAGCTTTTATATATTATATATTATTTTACATATGAAATATTTTATATCTTTTAATCTATGTTTAAATAAAAGCTGGATTTAAGAATGGTTTTTTTTTGTTACTTACATATACTTAATTCTTTTTAGTCTGGAAATTTATGACTAAAACACAATCATGTGAACTAGCAAAATTTCAACTACGTTAATGCAAGCCTCCCCATCTCCTACACCAAGTCCACCACTTCCTGAACATATCATAGTATTGTATTTCCATCCAAGTGATATGTGTAAGTAATCTTTTTCAGCTCAATCGGATGACAGAGATAGGGTTAAGATTCGAGAGCAAATTTTGAACCGAAAAGACATACATACATACAAGTTAAATAAAAGGTTGTAAAAGAATATTTATTTCCATTTCATTCCGGTTTTGTTTCGGAGAAGTAAGATTCTAAGGTAATTAAGTTTTTTTTTGGACAGAATAAAAATACATGAATCTCATTTTTCAACATTGATCAGGATGTCCTTTTTTTATTTTTATTATTATTATTTTTAGATTCAACACATTTTCTCACAGAAACAATGATTTTCTTAAAACATACACTCGCATTTAAATGCTTGGACACTACAACTTTTAATTCTGTTTATTTTAATGGATCTCAAATTCTGATTCAGGAGTTTCTAAGGGTAACTGAGACTCGTAATTGTTTCAAATTGTGCGTTTTTATATATTTTGCTCTAAAAAAATAGAGGGCGCTTTGCTGATTCTGAAGATGTATTATGTATGACAATTGGAAAAATAGAGCGTTCGAAAATCGAATTTTAAAATTGTAAACATGTGCCATACCATTAGAGAAATATATCTTATCTTGTTCTTCTCAAAATGTACTTTATTCAGAAGAGTTGATACTTTTCCTACTATGAAATGGGGCTATTTCGTATACAGCGAACATAATTCCTTCCTCCCAAAATAAACACTCATACATTTTAAGTGTTTGAGTAAAAATTGTGGGCAACTAGAATCATATACCATTAAAAAAATCTTAAATGCCATTAAATTTAATTTTCGAATTTTACGTTCAGTATGTAGAATGATATGTTTATAAGTATGCTGCACATTTTCAAGGTTTTAAACATAATAGATTTTGTGTTGGATATACCCTAAAGATAAGTACATGACTTGCAAATGTAAATGTAGCTATTGGTTATAAATTGTTCATACAAAATTAATGTGTATAAAGTGTGAGTTTCTTTGCATAAATAGATGCACAAAAATTATATCTCAATGTTAAAATGGCTCCCACTCCTTTAAAATAAAAAGAGAGAGGATTATTAAACTTAGGCCTAAAATAAGCTCATTTTTCCTTGTTGAAGGTGTCTCAGTTACTTTAAAAAAGAAAAGGCTCAAATATCTCAGTGGAGAAGCATAGATTTCTGCCACTCAGTGCAAATCTTAAATTTGCAGCCCCCTTATAGAAATAATAATAAAAAAAAAAAATGTCATGAATGCATTGTATGTGCATAAAATGAAATTACTTATAGTTAAATACATTAAAATGAAGCATTCTGCATGGGAAAAAACCTCAAAGCCTTTGAAAAGTTTAAAATTAAACAAAACAAACATTTGCCATAATGCTCCCATATATTCGATAAACAGTATAAAACAAAAATGAACGTGAATTTGCAATAATTAACAAATTTAGGTACATGTGAGTAAAAAAGAATAAAATAAACAATATCAACACTGCATTGCTATTCTAAACAAAAAAAAAGTTGATGAAATTAAATGTCACCTGCTCAACTTCTCATCTACGAATTATTCAGAAACAATTAGAGACATTCAAAAATCAAAACGGTCATACTAATTGCATTTGCTGCTTGGAAGAAGAGGAATTGTGGTTGGCAACATCTGTTTCTAAATTCAGAAAGTGAAATTTAATTTCATATTTTGAATAAAACAACTGACCATATTTTATTTAAATTCACATAAATGTAAGTAAATTTGTTTAGCTCAAATCTTACAACTCTTATTTGAACCACCTTCACTTGTTTAATAGCATTGAAATTCTGTAAGTACCTATGACAACACTTTTATCTGATCTAATAACCATGAACTGAATGCTGCAGACAGATTAGTAAGCTCAGTCACTCCCAGCCACCTCCCAACATCTGTGTTGCACAAAACATGGCCCCTTTTGCACCCTTCACGGTATGCCACTGGAGTACTCATATCATAATCTGAGAACTACGGGTGTAGAATGCTAATATATCATATTTAAATATTGTAAAAAAGTCAAAAGCAAGATCAAATTGATTCCTTAAAGTATTTTAATATTAGTTTGAAAAGTGAATTATACACGTGAATTAATCACTGTTGGTCAAGAATACTTAGCACAAAATTTTTATACTTCCTTTATGCACACACCTTAATTCTAAATAAATAACAACTGACTGATGTGAATGTGGAATGGACAGAAGTCATAACAGTTTGAGCTGGTTCTCTAAATTTTAAAGGGGGAAAAAATTATTAGATTTAAATATGAATAACAACTACATTACTTAATTTTGAAAATAAATATAAAATACATATAAGTTCCATACAAAGTTTAGCAAAGAACAGATTTAGCCAGCCAAGGTGTGCTTTTTTATAATTATTATTAAATTACTTAATTAAATATAAGAATTAAAGTAAACGATGATGTACTGAGAAAAAGACAATAATAAACTTTTCTGATATTAAAATGAAAGGAAACAATAAATTATTAAATTGAATATATTTAAGCTAAATGTAGTTAAAAATTAGTCTCATAATCTTTGATAATATCAAAACGATATATAAAAGCAAAGAAATGTCTTATCAACATGTATGTCATTTTTACAAAGTAAATGTAGATAATACAAAAATTCTTATATAATTTAAACCTAAAACTTTTAAAATTAAAGTGGAGCACAACTTAAATCAAAAAATTTCATTTTGTCTTCTTTTTCACTACATTGTAAGTAAATGGTCATGAATCAACCAATGACATTTCTAAGAAACTAGTAGTGTTCGAAGAGTCATAAAATAATCATGTTTCCTGACCATGAAGCAATAAATTTTTTTAACTGAAACTGGATAAAACTTCAACAGGAATGAATCGTATTCTAAGCACTCGGTGGAAACTGACAACCAACACCAGGTCTAAATGCTGACTTTATATACTTACACAATTATTTTGCAAAAGAATTTCAATCGAAGCTAAAGTTTCCTCTTCCAATTTCTAAAACAAACAAATAATATACTTTAAAAACTGAACAAATTATCAGCCATTTAGATTTAATGTTCAATAGTGTCTTTTTATTTTAATGAATTTCAAATTTTCCATTTCCCCTCTCACTAATTAATCCTTTTCACTTAGAGCTATTGCAGTAATTCAATCAACAGTCACTCAAAAATGAAATTCTGTCAATTACTTAAGGAATTATTAAATTGCAAAAACTGCATGCACATTACCACAAATTTGGTTCACATGTCTAATATGAAACAAATAGAATTGTTGCACTAAATAGTGAGATAAAGTGCAATTTTTAATAGTAAATAAATCTACATTAATGATAATTTAAATGACTAATATTTAAATATTTTGATTTCAGTATTTAACATATTTTTGATTAAATGTATCATCAATTTAATATTGAAAACAGGTCTTGAAGTTTGAATAAAATTAAAGGTGAAAATCTTTGACATGTTTTAAAAAAATGCAACTTTTCTTTTGAACATAAAGTATAATTTAGAGGAAAAATGACGCACAGGGAAACTTCAAGAAAGGTCCTTTATACATTTTTACAGTCATCAGAAATAATATAATCAAATTACCATAACTTCCACTTTCATTATTTAATGGAATATATAATTTTAGCTCTTACTTGGTATTGTATAAAAAAGATCCGAAATAAAGCAATTTTCTCTTTATAAATTAAATAATTAGAGAGTACCACATTTTACCAGTATTTGAGTTTACATACACATAAATTTTCACTAGATTTACATTACTAATAACTTTGTTTATTTAAAATATAAGATTCTATCAAAATTTTAAATATAAATGGTACCAGCAATTATTATATGAGTGTAGTGTTTCTCCCTCCTCCTCGGGGAGGGGGATTATTCAGAAGCTTATGTGGTGCTAGAAATACCACCTGTGAGGAGGGAGAAAATGTATTATAATAGAGTCGAAGATTGAATAGTAAAGGAGCAGCAACAGTAGGCCTCGCAAGGAATGCTAGAAGCCTTTTAGTCTCAGAATACAGTTTGTGTTAAGATTTAAAAGTAGGAACTCATTTCACTATATTAATGAACCATTAAGCAAACATCATACTGACTCCTCGTTGTGTCATTTAATATAGTAAAATGAGTTTCTACATTTGAAATTTAACAAAAACTTTATTCTGGGGCTTAAAGGCTACTGTTGCTACTATTTGGCTAAATTACTTTCAACTCTATTTTAATACACTTATTTTACCCTAAATGTATTATAATAAAGCCAAAATTTCTAGCATTACTTGCAGTATTTCTAGTGCCACATGATTTACAATATTTTATAACAGACCAAAAAAAAAAAAAAAGTAAGGATAGCTAAAGATAAGTACCAATTAAAGTTTAATTATATTGTTCAAATTGTTTACAAGAAAAGAAAACTTTTCATAGCATGCTTTATAATTTTTTTAGTAAATACTGATATTACTTTCTACATCAGTTCATTAAATCATTAATTAATAAAATAAAAAGACATTTCATTTACCATTTGTACTTTCTAACTTAACCATTTATTCATAATGCATCACATCTTCATAGCCTATAATGATATGAATTTCACTTTAATTATTAACATTGTAATAACATGAATATGATTCTGTATTCCTATATAAAATTCACATATTTGTAATAAAAGTGGATTTTATTTTATGTGTGTTAGAATAAATATTAACTCAGAATCTGTTTCATTTAAATAATCCTACACAATTATATATCAGGTAAAAAAAAAGAAACAAGTCTATCTTTAAAAATATCTAACATATATTTCTAATTACTGTAATCCCTTTTACAGTTATTTAGAAAATACATACTATAACTGCAAAAATCTTTTTTATACTTGAAAGACTAACACGAAGACATAAACTGCTCTAAAATGCATGAAACTAACAAAAGAAAATAACTATCATGTATTTCATCACTGTTAAAGAAAACATTACAGAAAATGTTTCATGAAAACTAAAAGAATAAAATTATTACTGTATTGAACAATTTCAATTTTTTATTTGTTCCACAATTGATTTTATAAACATTGATTAAAATGGGAAATTCCTCTTGACATGTTTGAATATATACATAAAATAAAGGTGAATATGGTAAAAATTTTCTAATAAAGAAATAGGAATAAAGAGTCAAAGAGAAAATCATAATTAAGGCTTAACCTTATTAAGTGCAGCAAAAACAAAAATATCATTGAGTGTTTAATTTTGACAAGTATTGTATATACATTATGTTTATTGCACAGTTTCTATTCCTAAATTCATTCAAACATAAATTATTTGATAAAACAGAAATTTCAATCACCTTTTGCATTTTCAAACTCTATCATCTTTTCATCACATACATCATCTTCATTGCCTGTAATTGTACAAATTAAACTTTTAATTATATAAATTATTTATATGGTAATATCATAAATATGATTTTGTATATAGAATTCACATCCTTGTAATGGGAGCAGATTTTATTTCATTTGTGTTAGGATAAATAATATTAACTCAGTATGTACTTAATCAAAACAGTCCTACTCAAAACATCAAGTTGTCTCTCTCTCTCTCTCTGTGTATGTTTTAATATATTTCAGTTTAAAAAATTGAATTAAAAGTTTAAGATTCCTTAAAAATTGTAGTCAAAATTTTGATATAAAACTATAACTGTACTTTTCTTACCTTAAGGCTTAATCATAATTAGTGTATAAAAGCAAAAAAATTATTGAGCATTTAACTTTGACAAGTATTGCATACACATTTTATTTATTGCACATAATTTTCTATCTAAACTCACTCAATAAATTTAAAAGGCAAAACATTATCGAATAATTAACTATGACAAGTAATGTATTCTTCTGTATGAAGCTTCTTTATTTTGTTAGTAATTATGGCTTAATGTTTAAAAACTGATTAAATGGTACAGTATTTTATCTAATCAAAATTATTCCACAACCTTTTTTTTCAAATTATGAGGCATGATTTATTACTAATAAATAGTTGGGAGAAAACATTATATAAATTATAATTATCTGTACTATTTAAATATTTGAATCAATAAAATTGCTTTGAGATTTTTTCAAGTTTCAGTTTGATTAACATAATTAAAATGTCTAGAATAAGAAAATGTAATAGCACTTGCATTAGAATTATTAATGCAAACAGTTAGCAATACATTACAATATGGTTTAGTTTTAATAAAATTAAGGTAAAAAGTTCCTCATGAATTGTGGGTAACTAACCACATATTTATGAACTAAAATCAAATGAAAAGGATGAAACTGCTTTCGAATTTGTCACACAAATTCTACAATACACAATTTTGAAATTTTTAAGGTTAAATCAGATTTAACAGGAGGACTTCACATAACAAGCTTAGGTGGCCAGAAACCTCTGGTCACTAAGCCATAACTTTTTACCATAGGCAAGATCATATAAATACTAAAGTGTTCACTTATTTAGGTATTAATCAACATGTTGTTAACAATTTATTTAAAAAAAAAAAAAAAAAAAAAACTATTCACAGTAAAATCTGACACAACTAAGCAGGAGAGAGGCTCAAGAAAAAGAATTTGAAACCAAGAAAAAATGTTTTTGATGTTAAGCAATACATTTTAAACTTTACAACACACATGATAACTGAAAAATAATCAAATACTTGATAGAAATTGTTCTTAAAATTAAGCATGACTGCATAGAGAGTTTTAAACAAAACAAAATTTATTTCGAAGCAGTAAAAAAATAATATGCCTTACAACAAAGTTGGATCAAATCATTCCATCTTATATACATCCTATTACATATCACCTTATTTACATGAAAAAGAAGGATTATGTTTACCTTCCTCTTAATCAAGATTTTCCTGTTCATTAACTATTATACTTTTAAATTCTCTGCAATACACAGGCATAATTATTATTTTTTTTTTTTTTGATTTTCATAAATAAAACCATAAACTCATTAAAATGCTTTTGATATTTACTTTGGAAATAATAATTATAAACTTTTACCATATATTAATTTGTCTAACATGCAACATAAATTTTTGAAAAATGTAAACATATTGTATTTTAAAAATAAATTTGACTTAGAAAATTATGAACATACCAAATGGAATGGGAAGAACTTAGGAAGTTACACACAATTTCTTAACTTTTATAAGACATAATAGCACAAAACCTGTCTCAATATAAAAATGTATGTAAAATACATTTGTTAATTTTCAAATTCTTGAGTTTTCTCTGCATTTTGATGGGCAGCATTATTTCATGAACATAAACATGAACTTACACCATTTGATTTTTAAAAAATACAAAATGCTTCTGCAGCATGACATTTAAACCAAGTAATAGCATTCATTTTCTTAAAAAAATAAAAGGAGGAGGAGAGCATTTTATGAAGTAAAAAGTTTCTTAATTTTAACCAAGACAAAAAACAATGTCTTATTATAAAATGTATTGTCAATTTTCAAATACTTGTGCTTTTAGTATTTTAATAGGCTGGATTATTTCATTTTCTCCATTTGATTTTAAAAAATACAGAATGTTACAAGAGTATTAAATTTAAACCAAGCAATAATATTCGTTTTTTTAAACAAAATCTAAGGATTAATTTTATTTCTAATAAAAAAAAAAATTCGAAGAATATTAATTCATTTATAAGAGAAAATAAAATCAGACACAAAGTAATTACACCTTATTTTTAAATAATTTTAACACATTAAATAATTGAAAAATCAAAAGGTAACAATTCCAGGATTTTAAGTTTCCTATTCTGTAAAAAATTAATTTACTTCAATGATTTTCGATGGCAAAGAAATATTGAAATTCATAGCATTTACTTTACATTTGAAATTTGTCAAATTTATGTAGCATACATTTCCAAAAGTACAATTACAGTGCAAAATTATATAATTCTGCTACAAATTAAACTTTTAATAACCATTAAACTTTTAATAACCATTTAATTAAAAAAGATTATAGTATTTTTAATAATATGAAACAAAAAAAGGGGGGGGGGGAAACTTTATTACACAAATACAAAATTCTGGACTAATTTTCTCAAAAATCATATGGACAATTTTGTTGCATTGGGGAAGTATTACATATTCAAGAATTAATAGAAAAACATTAACCAAAGCAGAAACTGTTCCTCCTTTTAGAATAATTTTATTATAATATATATGTGTGTGTATGTGTGTGTTTTGTATCAAATATACTTTGTTTAAATAATTTACCATAATCATTGAATAGCTTTATGAGCATTTAAAAAGTCATAACTAATGGTTAACATTATGGAGGAAGTTTCAAATCTAAAAATACTTTTATGGAATGTAAAAATTTGAATTTCACACTATGGTTTTGATATAAATTTATTACAATTATATCTTTTGAATGTGTTTAAGCATTTTTAAAACATGCCAATATTATAAAAGACATGCTTAAAAAAATTTCTTTACAATTCATTTTAAAACAAAAGGACAATGATTAATAGATAATTTTGCTCGTTACCAATTCTAATTATCCATCATGTCTCCCTTAGTATGAAACATTAAATGATGAAGATTTTTATTTTAAACAAAAATACTTACAAAATTGTAGTCTTTTTTTCCTCCAAGAATTTTAAATACAAGTTTGATCATATAATACTTAAAAATTTAAAACATTCCTTTTCACTAGAACATAAAAAAATATATCAAAACAAAAATAAAAATGCTCTCTTACCATAACTTTTGCTTTCCATAGACAAAGTATTCACTTTAAAATATAATCAGCTGAGCTTTTTTTTATATTTATTTTCTTCTTGACTTTTTTTCCCCCTGTAAGACCTTTAAAAAACATATTTTGTATTTTCAGATTAAATAAATTACTATTAGAAATCATATGTATTCAAAAATAAATTACTTTAAATTACAATTGAATTTTCATAGATATAAACTATTCTTTATTCCCCACATGAAACACTGCTCCAAATTGAGAATAATATAGCTTAAGTCCAAATATTTTTATGGATTCATGTTATATTATACCCCTGTGAATTTATACTTATCTGTTTACTTAATATTTTCTAGAGCAAATCAATCATTATATATATTATATAGCCAAAAGTCAAGCCACAGTTTGGATTTTGGACATCTCATTGAATTTCTAGAGATATATTTCATAAGATGTTTTGAATAATTATGGGCATATAAAAAACCTGCTTTAACTCGCACATTTCAGTAGCTCATACATTTATAGCTTCCAATACCAAACTGAATAAGAAGGGAGATTTTTTTTTATCACCCTGTAAAGAAAGGCCAGGACATGATTTGTCTAATTTTATAAAATATTTAATTAGCTATTTTTAATGTTTTTATGTATTTTTGTAGAAGTGGTAGCTTTATTAGAAGAGATATAGCCTTATCTTTAGAAATTCAAAAAAAATTTCAGATATTTTTTTGCTTATAACATGCAGAATATAATACTTATCTTGTATGTAACCAATATTTCTGAAAAATTCTTTAAATTTCATTGCAAATTCTGGATATAAGTGCATTAACATACAAACATTTGAAAGAATTTTTGAATTTTTTTTAAAGAAAAAATTAAGATCTTCACAAATATAGAAGCTACATTTACACAAAATTCATACAAACATTGAAAACAACCAATTAAATATTTTGTGAAAGTGCAAAATTATTTTCAGTCTTTTTCTTTACAGGGTAATTAAAAATACATTTTTTCTTTTTCAACTTGCTGATGATCTCTTCAATAGGAAAGGCAATCAAATTTCACTGGAAAGCACGAGTTCATACATGTTCATTATATTCCCAAAGTTACATAAATATTTTTTGTCAAATATTTCTTTAGGAATCTAAAGAAAGATCCAAACTCCAAAATGTCCCATGACTTTTAGCTGTATAGTTGTATGTCTACTAGGATTAATTACAGACTTCTATAAATGAATGTATCATATTCAGTGAAACAAAGTACATAAGTCATTATGGCAGTTAATAAATGAAAAATTAATAGAAAAAGTAATTATTTTCAAAAACTGACAGTGATCATTAGGACAAATTTGACTTTATGCATATTCAAAGTATCTTCTCTAATGATAACTTGTAGAAAAATTCCATACCTGAAAATCTTTTTATTAAATGTAAAGTTATTAATTATTAATTACAGATTTAAATCATGGTTTAGATTTAAAAAAATTCCTGTTTTTAAACATTTTCAAAACTGCTAAACATAGTCCTTAATTTTTTAAAAGTTTTTTTTTTTTTTTTTTTTTTTTTTTTATCTCTTTGATTTAAAAAAAGTAGGAAAGTAATAAACATTAGGTTATAAAGGATCTTTCCCTAGTTACTAAAGGAATTATGTCTCAATGTACGTAAAAATAATGAAAGTTTCTACAATAAGTTTTTTAAATCACATAAATACTTCCAGCAACAATGTTTTATATATTTGAGTCATAAATTTTTTTTTGTTTCTTTTTTACTATAAATGTTTTCTTATTAGAATATAAAAATATTTAAAATTATTTAAATTAAATAACAATAAATACATTTATTTATCATGAAAAAAATTCTCTTTTAAAAATGAAGTATGCAATTTATTGTTTTTTTCTGCATCATCTTTACTTCCTGTGAGCAACTAAGCATTTATTTACTCCTGATTAAATGAATTTCATTTTGATTCACAGCTTATTTGGCAATGATGCATGATTTATTTCATCTGAATCACATGATTTTCCTATTAGACACATTTATCTCATTTAATTAAAAAATAACAAACACTCACACAAAGCATGTTTTAGATTTTATATTCAGTGAAAGACACTTTCTAAAAGTACAAACAATCAAACTTTTATACATAAAAATATGACTAAATTTTGATACATGGGGTAAAAATTCAAACACAAAAATTTCCACACACACATATACTTTTCTCCCCTTCAATTTTTTTTACAACAGTTACTTTTTTAAAACTTGTTCTATTATAAACCATTTTTTACAAAGAAGGCAATTTTAAAAATAAAAAGAGTGTTAACAATTAAATTACTTGTATAACTAGATGGTATTTAAATTTAACATGGAAAATAATTGTGCTGATCCTACTTCAAATCTTTCTGTAACTTATATTGATTTGCATTTGTTTTATAATTACCCAATAGATTTAATAATCCTAAGAAGTGGATTATTCAAAGTATGTTTGCTTACTTCATAAAAACACTTAACTTTTCAATTAAAAACAAAATCTGAGTTTTTAAGATTTTGATATTTGTGAGACAAAGAATATCGAATTTGAAATTTTTGCTTAAGCAAACAAATTATTAGAAATATTTTCATAATCATGATACATTTTAAATATTGTGTAATCATTTATAGAATCGTGTGTGTGTGTCGTGTATTGTTTAATTGTGTATAGAACCGTGTGTCATGTATTGTTTAATTGTATATAGAAAACAAATCAAATTTAGTTTGGTAACATTTTTTAGATGTTTTTAAAGAAAAATGAAGTTCATAAATCTAAAAACATTATAGGTATCCTTTAACTTACTTGAATCCCATGAAGTTTTAATAAGACATTTGTGAAAAAATCATTTTACTGCATAAATATCGGTGCACATATTTATTCTTTTTAAAGAATTAAATCACTTGGTATGGAAATCAAAAAATTATTCCACATCTGTGTGTTCTTCCTTCCTCCCTTTTAATAAATCTTGCATTTTTCATAGTCATGTGATGAAAGGTTTGTCTAACTTCCGATTCAAAATTGACAACATTTAAATTAATTTTATTTAAATATTTGCAAGGCGATTTTAAAACACTTCATGACATTCACTTAAATCATTTGCAACTAAACAATAAGTCAAGAAAAAGAAAAAAAAAAATTAAATATTTAAAATTTAAAACAGCTTTTTTTTTTAGTGTTTTAATTATGTCACAATGTGTGCGGGACTGAGGATCATTGATCATTCAAATAATGTTTGACATTATATTCATGTTAAATATCTAGCTGTTTTAGTTATTCCCGGCAACAGAATTGTAGTTTTAAATTATGATTTTGAAAGTCAAATAGTAAGCAACAAATTCTGCTCCCTAAATGATCTAGTATGATTGGATGGTTAAGAATAAGAGTATCAAACTTAATTTTGATGTTCACCCTCTCTTTGGAGTGTCTCTTTGAAGGTCAGTTGCTATCTATTGGTTTGCTGTTTTCAACAATATAATAGATAATTTTCTCATCCTCAGTTTGAATTTTGATGCTTGCCTAAACCTAGTATCCAAAGAAATATGAAAATTCAACTTATATATAACTTTTTATTTTAAAAACACGCTTCAAATATGACCAAATTTTTAAGTGTTACTGGCTAGAGGATTTTTTTTTGATTTTTAAATACCATTCATATTAGATCAAATTCTTTCAGAAAATTTTTTGAATCTTAGAAGGTTGAAAATGAAGTATGTCTGTGTCAAATTAATTTAACACAATTATTAAATGTATAAAGAAATTGTTAAAAAAATATTGAAAATAATCACCGTGATTTCTGTCACAAAAGACACATAATTATGTTAATGTTTTTTATTTGTGCATATATCAAAGTAAAAACAACCTGCATAGTCATTGGCAAAAGTTATTAACACTAAATGGAAATGTGACCTGCATAATTAATAATTGTTCTATTTAACTTTAAATTTTAAAATATCTTCTTTCAACTTCGTCTTTTTTCTAGATTTCAAAGATACAGTTCATGCATACATAATTGTCGCAATAATTATAGTATTCATAATCAGATTATGATTTCAAAATGAGAAATTTGTCTTACCTTCACTAATTCCATTATCATTTAGTAAGGATAAAATACAGATATTTGAATACAAGCTTTGAAATGGCATCCATCTCATGTTCTTGTGTTGAATCAATAAATGTTACAAAGCTAAAAATTAATTTCAGAAATTAAGAAAAAACATATATTCATAAAAACAATTGTAGATTATGTCAAATATTTTTTTTAAAATTCATTCTCATCTAATTATAATTGCAAGGATCTACACAATAACCCAAAAATTGCTAAAATTATCTCTAAACTGCTATAAAATGACCCCCAAAAGGTTTAAGAGTAATTTTAAACAAACAGGTTATATTTTCTTATTTAAAAGGAAAAAGTACGAAATTAAAAAAAAAAAAAAAAAAAAAAATGACATTTATCTTACATACAAGCAAAATTATGTTTAACAGTGAATAGAATTTTCAGGGGAAAAACAAGTTTTATGTTACAAAAAATTTCTCTAGGCAAGTCTTTTTTTTTTTTTTTTTTTTTGTATATACAAATTACTAAACAAATTAACAAAAAGGAACAAAATGCAATAGTTGAGATTCAAAAGGCAGGTTGGGAGGTACAAATGCTCTCATAAAACATTTCAAGAACAATCTCTCACACATAAAAAATTTACAAATTAAAAGTAACAATTCTTCAAAATGTTTAACATTTGAATTCCACATTACTTATCATACATTCATGTACATATATAGATCAATCACAAGAAGATCACATGCTTTCGGCTAGTCAAATTCCTTTTACCTCAAGCAGAAACGAAAGAAAAAAAAAATAAAAGTAATCAACTGCAAACCTATAAAACCTGTAATTTTTTTTTTTTTTTTAATTTCAAAATTTGTTGAAAAGAAAGATAGGTGCCAAACAGATATTCTGTATTTTTCCATCATTTGTAAGTCATTAAGAAACTGTTTTTGTAATGAAAATATTGTTTTCAACAACAAAAGAATCCCAGATAATAAAATAAGTAATAAATTGCAACATTGACATGATTTTTTCCTCAAAAAATATTTTTTTTGTCAAACATACACATATTCTTACTTACATATACAAATGAATGATATATTGCATCAAATTTGGACTTTGAGAAAAGATATTGTATATTTTGATATCTTAATAAGTTAGAATTTTTACATTGTTGTTGTTGTTAATTAAACAAACTGATTGCAAAGTAATTTTAGAGCCATAGTATTATTTCTTAATTTTCAATTACTGTTCTGACATGATAATTTTCCTCAATAAATTAAATTTTCTAAATTAATAATTAAAGTTATAAATTAAAATATTGTTAAAAAAATTCCTTGTGTAATGCAAATGAAATCAAGTACAACATGGAGAAAAATGGCAAATAACGCTTCATTTACAAACTTTAGGACAAGATGACACACAAGTAGCAATGTTTCCACAGAATGACAATTCTTACTTACATAATCAAAAGAATGATAGATTGCATCAAATTTGGGCTTTGAGAAACAATATTGTATAATTTCATTTCTCAATAAGTTAGATTTTTTACATTGTTGTTGTCGTTAATTACCAAAATAATTGCAAAGTAATTTTAGAGCCATAGTATTATTTCTTAATTTTCAATTACTGTTCTAATATGATAATTTTCCTCAATAAATTAAATTTTCTAAATTAATATTTAAAGTTATCAATTAAAATATTGTTACATCTTGTGTGTTGCGTAATGCAAATGAAATCAAGTACAACATGGAGAATAATGGCAAATAATGCTTCATTTAAAAATCTTTAGGACAAGATAACACACAAGCAGCAAAGTTTGCACAGTATAACACAAATTGTAACACAGCACTAGTACAGATTAGCGACAGAACAAAAACAGCACTTGTAATGACACTCACAGTTGTGCCAGCAACGTTCAGCTCACTAGTTCACACTAGACAAATCTCCGCAGTAATACAAAGCACTTCCAAGATATATTCTGACAGTTCCCAGCAGATTATAGGCTGCTTCTCAGCAAATTTCCTCGACTACACTATTATTAACTCCTCAGCAAATCCACACAGCCAACGCCGACCACTCCAATCAATTACAAAAGCAAACTCGCATCTCAGGCTCTTGGCATACTTATAGATGTTTCAGCCAAGTGTGATGTCATACAGAAAATTCAGAAAAAGTCTATAACTTTCTTTTCAGCAGAGATTTTACTCAGATTCCAACACTTTCTAGAATCTTTTGATTTTTTGCCAAATCACTAAAATGGTCGCCAAAGTTAAGAGATCATTGCTTAAACTTTTCTTGTTTGACTAATGAAATCTCTGTAAATGTCTCTTCCTTTACAAGAGAAACATTGTAGAAACATCATCTCAGGTTCATAACAATATTTTATGCAACTAAAAAACTACATAATTACAAATCACTATTTCTAGAGAAATTGAATTTTCTCAGCACATATTTCAGTTTTCTACATCAAATATATATAAAATAAATTTAAAATGCACATTGTAGCATTAAAATATGAATACTAAATTAAACAAAATGCATCCCAAAATTATCCTTCATTTTATGAAAATAATAAAAATTATGAATCAAAAATTTTTTAAAACAGCATATCATAAAATATTTTAATACAATTATTTAAAAATAATAAACTTTGTCTCATTGGTAAATTTTTTTAAAATTTTGCATTCTTTAAAAATGCTCTACTTTTTTTAATACGAGAAAATTTATTAATAGTTGAGGACATTTAATCCCAATAAAAGGATGAAATGTGCAACTCAAAAATGTTCCTTTTGTTTGAGTTGAAAGTTTACATTGTACAAATTTATATATGCAAAACTAGGTACAGTAACAAATTTTAAAAAAAACATAACATCTACAAAAATTAAGAAGCTATCCATAAGAATTTAGTAAAAAATATATATTTAAAAAAATTATTTTTATATAGTAAAATGTATTAGAATATATATAAATTACTTACTCTTCCTATTCTTCAAATTTGCCAGATAAACTTTCTTCTGAAAATACTTCCAATTTCATGTGAACATTTTCATCCAAAGTTTTCGTATCTCATAAATTTCTACTTAATCCTAAATATACAGAAATAATTAACAGAAAGAAAAAATATAAGAATATTAAACAATACATATTTTTATTTTCATCAGCTGTAATAAAATTATAACTGGAAATAATCTGAAAACCAAAAATGCCCAAATATATCATTTTCAAAAATATTATTAACAAGTTCTATCCTCAAATTTTAATTTTATTTAACTAGTATTTGTGTGATTAATATGTACAGATGGAATAACTGATATGTATTAAAAATAGAAAAACTTTTTTAAGTTATAAAGCAATAGATTACCTGCAACTTAATTAAGGACCACACTAATTTGCCTAGAATTAAATAAAGCAACAACCCTAGTTTCTTTTACTAAAAATATATATAACTTTACAGAATTTTTGCTGTTATGTATACTAATATTAAAATTTAGTTATTATTACACACTTTAGAAGCTATAATGGCAATGATATTTATAGAAATTATCATACCAATGGAATGGGGAAGTTATTGAACATTGTTTACAGATATTATCTTTATTTGACACTTCTGATAAACTGACAGTCATATAACAGTATTGTTTTGATATAAAAAGAAATTAATAAAGATATACAAAGAAGAAAAGAGAAAAATTATTTTTCACTCTAAAATTAAAATAATTAAAAGTTGAATTTGCTAGCCAAAAATGTAAATAATCAAAATTAATGTAAAAAACATTTTTACGTTTTTCTGAATTTCACTTGGTGTGTGTGTGTGTGTCATCAAATTTTCGATCATTAATTTAACCAACTTCCCATCAAGCTAGAGCTTTGAAATTTTGGGAATTGTTCGTACTCGCCTAACAATGCAATATTTAGACGTTTGCGATAAGTTTTAACTAATATTTCAATAATTTTAATAAGTCAAAATATTCTTTCCTCTCGGCGCTTTTAGGATTGAGGAAAAAATTTCTCTCCCCCTCTGGGAGCACCGAGCACTCCCCACATTACATGAGGTATCGTAAACCTTTTGTACTCACAAAGGGGAGATACTATCTCCCCTTTACTATCTCCGAGATAGTAAGGGTTGCTGACTTTTAGTCAGTAATCATTCGCAAGAAAGAAAGTTTCAATATTTGGCGTCATGTCTTATCGCAATAATTTTTTCTGAATTCTGGTTCCCATTTTTTTTTTAATAGAATGACTTACAAACTTTAAAATGCATGTTTTGATTTTATGAGTATTATGAATTTTTTAATACTCTCACAAATGTCTCTTTTTAAGTAAATTTTAAAGTTAAAAATAACTAACAGTTTTAACTAATATTTCAATAATTTTCTGTAATAAACTTTGCCACCATATAAAAACGTTATTTTTAAAAACGTTGGTTTTTATATCGAATTATTTATTCATTGTAAATTAATATCACACTACAACACAAATATATCGTAATTTTGAACCATGATTGAGTGACAAGAATAACAATTAAGACAAAAAAGACAACTCCTTATAACTTATACAAAACATTGCAAAAATTTTGTGCTGAATTTCATTTAACATGCTGTAAGTGCCATTATTCAGCATGATGAATTTGGTTTGAGTTGAACACTTAATTTGGTTTCATCATTGCTTGACAGTATGCTTATGACCATGAGCACTCAGTTTAACTCCATTATCATCAAATGCTAAATTTATGACCATGAACCATAATTCCATTCCATAACTTGGCCAAAATAAATAAAACACAATGAAAAAATTAAGGATCACTGGTTTATAGTTTCATGAGCTGATTCATTACTTTTAAAATTAATCAGTTACGATACTAAATTTTGTCAATTTTTTTATTCATCTACTAATTACATTTATTTAACCAAATTTTGCAGTTAAATATTTTTTAATATACAAAATATTAAATATATGTTTTTGAAAAAATTGCATTTGAAACAAATATATATATATATATATCAGTTTTAAGCATTAGATAAAAAATACAATTTATCAAACAGAAATACTATTTCTTTAATTTACTGCTCAAAAATTACAAGACATAACAGCAAAATTATATGTTAGTTACAATATTCAAAGTATTCATGTGTTTTTAAGAAAAGTTGAGGAGTCAAATTATCAAACTTTTTTTTCCAGCATGTTTTAAATTTTACTTTAAAGTGAAATAACTTAATTCCTTGTGAACTGAAAAATAATTGAAGTTTTCGTTTAGTAACTACCATCATATTTTATATAATATCAAATGAATTTGCTTCCATAGGAAATTACCACATATTTTCAGAATTTATTGGGAATATTAAAATGTGTATACACATTTAATAAACATGCCAGCCTCTCTTTATCTAAAACTATAAGCATTGTACCACTTTGTACTAAAAATGGTTTTGTACATGAAATAATCACTCAATGATTCAAGGAATTGATTCTTCTAAGCTTGAGACTAATTTTTTGCAGATAATATCCTTTTCTAGCAGTTATAAATCTACTAATATTTTTCTTTTACTCACACACAAATCAATTTTCCCACAATTCATACTGTCACTAATATTTATTAGGATCAAAATAATATCACTGCATGAAAATTCTGAAAATTATGTGGAATAATTTTTTTTATGAAATATCATTGCACATAAAGTGTGCACAGACTTTTTCTTCTGGATATTTAACTGCTGCAATATTTTTTATAGTTTTTGTTGAATAAAACCTCTTCTACTGAACAAAAGCAGTGTAATTTATAAATTGGAATTAATGGATTTTTATAAAATTATTTGCTGAAGTAATTTCTTTATACATAAATGTAAACATATTCTGAAAAGTACATAAACTTTTCTTCCAACATACATTGTATATCTGATGTATACGATGTGCTCAGTAAGTATAATCGAAACTGAAATTAAACTTAAAGAAAGCAAAAATGGATTTTCACGATCAAGTGGTCGCTATCTGAAATCTTCTGACAGCTTTTGTTTTGGTCCATATTCGAATTTTTACACTAACATCTATAAACCGAATTTTCGCCATTTTTATAAGAGAATATAAAAACAATTCGAAGAAGAATATGTCTGTGACAAAAAAAATAATGATTACATTTTAATTTGTTTAATACATTTATAGAAAAACAAAGTTTGGGAAAAGAAACCCGAGAGTATTGTTTACTTGCCACTCGTGTAAAATGTCGAAACAAGCCGACCACAGGTTACATAACATTCCAACAGATGCGGGATTTTAGTTGTTAGGGTTAATAACCCTCTCGGGCTTTAACCCCCAGGTAGGCTATAATTTTTAGGATGAGACAGAACAATAACATTCTAACACTACTGCCTTGCCTTTCTACACAATCAGTTTTGCGTATACAGGCTGCAAATATTGCGTTTAACCAAACTGAGCGTAATGTTTATTATGACGTACGATCTTACGTCACTCGGAGGCGCTCCTTCAAATTTACTTTTCGATTCAAACTTGTAGACGAGTCAGACTTTGCAAAACAATAAACCTAAACCATACAGAAGTACCTGAATTTTTTCCAGTGTTCTCTTGATCTAAGGAGAATCATCTAAATTCTTTAGAACCACAGCACACTCACAGTAAAATAATCAAAAATACAAATATGTACACGTATTTAATTCATTTATATTCCAGCTTTCATGCATTCTTGTTAATAGTAAAAACATTTTTAAAGGTTTGAAGAAAATCAAGTTTTGTAAATATTGATACCAGTTAAAATTCAAGAAAAGATTAGAACAATTAATTTAATTTATCATTTTACATGCAGAACATAAGAAACTGACGAATGTATGTAAAAAAAAAAGTCTGATCTGATCACTAAGGCATTCTTGTTTGAAAAATTGATGCTGTTATAAAATCAGTTAAGTCTTTCAAAGTTAAATGTTTGGCATTATTAATATTTAAACCTAAAATGAGACGTACTAGCATTAAAATATGTTCTGAAGATCAAGATTACATTATTAATTAATTAGTTCAAATAAAATAAAGTAATTATAGTAATTGAATTAAATGAGCATTACAGATACAAAAGATGAAAAGGTTGAATGTTTACTTCCTGAACTGTTAAATGATTATCGTTAATTAACATTCCACTCATTATGAAAAATTATAAGACTTTTCTTTAACTAGATAATGAAATGTAACTTACATCAGAGAAAAATATTTGATAGCGGCAAAACAATTATTAGAAAAGGTAAATTTTTCTAAAAAAAAATTTCGCTTTGGAATCCCAATACTTAAGGGTTTTAACAACTGATTTCAGAATTTTTAGCTACGGCTAGATGAAGACATATCAGCTGGTTCCCTAATTCGAATACACCTATTTCAGCATACTTTGAGACCCCATTCGTATAAAAATCATCGGATTAGCATTCACGATTCGGCTTAAAGGTCGCGAGCCTTGAAAACGAGAAAAGTCTAAGGCCTTAGAAGACATATTATAATGCAAGACGAAACTAATGTGAAAATTAAGTATGTGCAATTGTGCTTACAGAATGTAGATTTTTATGCAAAGTTTTTATAATATAAAAAAAATTTTGAGAAGTAAAATCGATTTCAAGTAACATAAAACACAAAGTTGATAAACGAAGATTTTAAAAAATTAATTAATTATTACAAGAAAGAACAGATATTGTTTTAATAAATGGAATTCAGAACTGAAAACATCAAACTGTTTTAAAAAATCTTAATTTCATATGAATTGAATAAGTTAACCAACAACTTGATTTCGTGCTTGTTGTTGTAAAAATCAGGAGCTTTAAAAATTTGCATCGTTTTTTATATAGTCGTTTGAAAACAAGCAATAAATAAAAAGTTATCAGATTAATACATAAATTAATTCTTCCATTTCTTGTTAAAAATAATATAAAAATGACATACTTACATTTATTAAAGAAGAATTTTATTAGGAATGTGATGATTATTCTTGAATTTAATTAATATTATCATTAACAAATCTTAACAAAATATTTGATCTCTAAATGAAACAGCGATACGAAATTTCAGAAAGAAAAAAATCTAAATGAGTATAATGAATTACTTAAAATGAGAATAATGAATTTAAATCTAAAAATTGATAATGAATTGAAAAGAAGCTATCGAAAACTGTTGATAATTATTAAAGATGAACATCATTAAATGTAAACAGATTATAAAAATATGTCTAGAAATCATTATATTAAAATCACTGAAATAATACAACGGTTTTTAGCGTTTGTTTTGTACTTTGCAATGCGATTTTTTAAATATGTTTATTACCTGAATAAAACGAATTCAATGTTTCCTTAAAAAATTTACTGTGAAATGAATTAAAGTTGCATGTAACCTGTTACAACGCAGGTCTTAAAAATAATGCTATTCAGAAAATATGTAAATAAATACACGGATGATACAAATAAAATGATAATAATGGTTTTTAAAAATAACTTCGGGCTTTATATAGTTTTCGACTCCATGAAGGGAAGCTCAATTGACCTTGCAGAGCCGGCGGCGTATCGAACCCTGGTCCACTGTGTCCAAAGAAGGAAGCAGACTGAAAGCTTTTTGTGCTGCACCCTTATCAACTAGCCTAAAAAAGACGTCCCATTAAAAAGTCTAACTAATCATCAATTGCTTGAAATAAGCCAAAAATTTTGAAATTCAAACATAAAAAAAAGTCCTAACATAAAAAAAAAAAAATCTACCTGGTTATTTAGAACTGGTTATTAATTTAGTATCCACTCCACTTTAAAAAAATAAATGAAACAATCGATAAGTGAAAAATCAATTCAAAAAGGTATTTCATAAAATATTAATGTAATGATTTTTTCTTGCTGATATTGAAGAAAACCCAAAGAAAAAAATCATCTGTATTAAAAAATAAAGAAAGAAAGAAAGAAAAGAAAAGAAATAAGAAGGGGAAGAAAGATTAATTATTTAGAAAAAGAAATCATACCGACAATATATTTCGAATACAACGTGGGTCCTGTTTGCATTTTACGTCTTCGTTAAAACTTTTACATCTAGAGCATTGGTTAGCAGCCCGTTGGACGTGACTCCCACACACAAGGGGGGTCACCATTTTTTTTTTTTTTTTTAAAGGGGCAAGCCGGTTATCAGTTTCAGAAACAAAAAAAAAATAATTTTAAAATTTAAAGGTAGATGTGAAATGCTAGTAATATATCTAAAGCGACAATTAATGAAAAGAGAAATGACACCAATTTCAATATATAAGTAATTTATGGTTAAGCAACAGATTCTGTTCGCACTCAAGTGTGTCATGAATAAGTTATTGAATCTGAGTAAACTTCTTGAAATTTTTTTATTATTAAATTGTACATGTTCAAAACATGGCTGGCAAGGTATTTTTTCTCCTTGTACCATTAATTTAGATGCTTCTCGGCATTTTACTTCATTTTTAATGGAATCTAATAAGCTTGCAACACATTTTCGACTTTTGATTTTTCCTTCGATTAAATTCTAGAAAAAACTCTTCTGGAATATCTATTCAAAACATAGCTATTAATAACTGACCAAACGAACTTTTTGTTACACCTTGCGCTTCGAAATGCATTTTCGATTTCATCATATAACCTTAATACGTCTTTAATATTATTTTGACTCTTCACCGGTTCCAGATACAATAACTTATTCATAAATGGCCTTTTTCCCGATTACTGTACGTCGCCATGCCTCCTAAAATCCATGATAGAAACGACGATGTGTAACAAAACTCGCGCTTTATGCTTTCCATCACAGCGCCGTTTAGCGGTTCACCACTAACTCTCCGCCAATGCATTGCAGGGTGAAAATTGCTTGTTTTGATGTCTTATCACCCCTTAAATTTTTGCTCATGAGTTTTGAAACACTGTGTATAACTTTCATTAAAGGAACAATTTTACATTTGTCAAAGTAGAGGAATCGAAAATAATCAATGATAAAATTTCATTGAAAAAAGTATGGCTTGTTTAAAATAAACACATAAAAATGATAATATGCCAAAATCTAGGCGAAGAAACTTTAACGAAACCGTTAGTGGCGACACACGAACAACGGTGTCGCAATGCGTGGCAATGCATTTTGTGCATATTTCCGCTAAATAATTTTTTTAATATTTGAAGATATGAAAGAAAAGATCATTAGGTGATAAGATAACAGGATTTACAAAGCACTTTATTTATGATTCCTAGTTTTAGGCGATTAAAATTGAATAAAAATTTGATTTCTTCCCCCCAAAAAAGGTGGAAAATGGTCGCTCTCCTCCTGCCATAACAAGGGAGTTCCACAAAGATTAAATATTACTAAAAAGTAACCTAGATATTTGGATAAAATTATTCTGTATATCAATTTATTCTTATGCACATTTTGTCGTAAATCACCACTATTATTGGTTTCAGGAAGACGTACATTGAAATAACCCGCATTATCGCAAAAGTTTTAATTATCACCCCAGGATGTCACAAAGTCTTAATTATTACAAAAAAGTTTTCTAGAGGGAAACTTCGTTTTCATTTGTTATGCTTAAGACTTCTTTATATAGTCGCTATCCATAGTTATACATTTCTCCTAGCGTTTATTGAATTTCGGAAGGCCGTCATTGTAGAACTCAGTAGATTGAATTCTATCTCCTCCATTCTGTGGGTTACTTCAGTGTACGGTTTCCTGGAATAAAGAAATCAACATGAATAGCTGTGATTTATAGCGTCATGTACATTACGATCAGTTAATAGGCAGAATAAATTCTTATCCGCTTACATATTGGGTATTTCGTAGTAAAAATTGAAAGTATATGATACTTTGCATTTCTTCAGTTACGGCTTCCCAAATTAACATGAATAGCTGCTACTTACATCATGTGCATAAGGATCAATTAACACTCGGAATAAATACATTTTATCAAATATCTTGGTTATTTCTTGGAAATAATTCAAATTTTGCAATACCCCTTCATAAAGAAATAAAAGGTAGCTATTCTTCCAGAAAAAGATTGTTTAGCTGTACGGAGAGAGAGTAATATTATTATTTCTTCTCGGAACTGAACAAGAAATAATTGATAACTGTCTTTTCAATTAAATGTTCAAGACAGGGTGGATTGTTGTTGTTAATTGTACTTGTGGAGTAAATTTTTATTTTGTTGATGCTACTTTAATATCTGATGAAGTTACATGTGTTGTAAGGATAACTGTCGATCTCTGTCAAAATAATTCATGATAGATAGCGCAACTATCGCGACGTATTGTGCATTTATTTGAGTGTGAAAAAAGCCATATTTGTTTAAAATTGATTTGTATATTGGGAAGATGGGCTTTTCTCGATTTTCTCATCACTTAAAATGAAATAGAAATAGCATCGCAATTAATCTTTTGCATTGAAGTGAGTTTTAGTCAAAGTAATAAAAAATAAAGTTTTACTGTTAATGAGAATAGATGGAATTAGAACGAGTGAATTGGAAAGCTAAGACTATTAGTTGATCATAGTCTAGGATTGACGAGTTAAATAGGATGCGAGAGAGAGCGACAATATATATTCTTCAATGATTAATAAAGTATTTTGTCCAACTCTTACGTATCTTCGATCGGAGTCTGTTACTTATTGACCATTTAATTAGAAAGAAACAGGGTGTCAGAATTAAATAATATGGAGGAAGGACTTCAAATTATATGTGTAATTACTTGTGTATGATGCAGGTGATATTTGTTGAAAATGTATAATGCATTGTTTTAATTTTTTTTTTCATGTGATAGCAAAAAGACTAAAAGTTTAATGCAGTAAATCTGTTAGTTTCGGTTATTTTAGTAACCGTCATCAACAACGGTTTCTTCGTTCCTCAAAGAATATAAGCAATTCGCTGGATACAAACGAAGCTCACAGATCAGCTATTATAACTTTTTTCTGTGAGTGAATGCATGTTATAGCAAAACTATATATAGTAAAGAAATATGAAGTTTTTAGAACCTACAATGACATTAGGCTTTTTTGCTCACGTTAAATGTAACGCAAGCTGCAATCATTGCACCCCCAAAAAAGGTCTACACAAATTCCAGAAAGTAAAAATCTGAGCCTCTGATACGCCAAGAGAATCTTTGTGCGACAAAGTTGGCAACACTGCGCTCAAGATCAAACTATCGGGAGTTGAATGCGCTCTCGTTAATCTTAGTCGGTTGAAAACTCTTGTTGAAATACCGAGTTTAAGTGCGTGTCTCAATTATGAATCCCCCAGCTGCAAGTTAGGAGCGTAATCCGGTTTCTTCTCGCGTAAAAAAACGCACTGGTCCAAATTTTTAACCTCCTCAGACCCCAAGGTCAGCTTTGAACCGTAAATTTTATAATAATTTGTATCAATCGGTTCTAAATACATGAAAAAATACTGAAAAAATGTTAAAAAAATATTTTAATTCTTATTTTTGAAAAATTAAATGTCTCCTGGAGGTGACATCGGGACAAAGTGACATCATAATGTTAATTTAAACTATTTATTTAATCTTAATTTAATGAGTAATTCATAATAATTAGCATAATGAGCATAATGTAAAATTTGAATCACAAAATATTCCAGTCCGAACTGTTTGCAGAAGAGTCCTAATTTCCAAAATTTATCATTCGTTTTTTTTCTCTCTCTCTCTCTTTATCTTATACTATTAAATAATTTCTCCATTTTAAGCTGTTTCTTATTGAAAACTCGGGATTTCCAAGAAATGTTGTCTGCGAATAAGGGAGTTATAGTTTTTTTTTTTTCCAAAATACATTCGAGTTCTGGGAAGTTTTAAATTATACATAATTATAGTAATCACTAATTATGTTTAATTTCATTTTCTGACAGATACAGATTCTTTCCTGTGTCCTTTAAATATCTACATTTGATGAATTCAGTTAGCAATTAAAGAATATCATTCAAAGATGAAATATATGCCATAATTATAGTTTCAAATTGAGTGATTTTGGTAGCCATTCATCCAATGTCTCCCACAGGCGACACTGCGTTCTAAATCAAAAGTGGGAATATTTGAATAAGAAATTAATAACGTTACATATAAAAAGCAAGTTTAAGGAATTCAACAGTGTGTTTAATAATTTTTTATTACACAAATAGTAAAAAATATGAACATTTAGAGACGCGCAAGCGTATAATTTTCTCTCTTTCGGAAAACACCATTTTCATTTTACCATGAATAAGATACGAATGTAAAATGGTCACTAAAAATAAATTTTTTTAAAACTACCAACTATTAATAAAAAAATTAATTAATTCTGGGTACCAATGAGGCCTTTTATTTAACTTGGTGGCATTTTTTGAAAGTGTTGTTTAGTGTCTCCTACAGACGACGCTAGGACTGAGGAGGTTATAGAAATTAAAAACTATATACGGAGATGACGTCGTGAACCATATTAATGAGTACAAAAGGTGTCGTGTGTGTAAAGCAGGCAGAAAAAAACTCAAAACTGTAGTTTTGGATCGAAAAATCGAACCTCTGTCTTTTGGAACGTAAAGAGATTCTTCACATTGAATTTTAACCACGGTTGTTGCAATGAAACAAGCGAAGAGAATGTTACCAAGAAACCTTTACAAATTACGGAGAGCAATACAGAACAAAAGAAGTGGAATGTGAATGAAGAGAGTGGGTTTGTTGCATAACAATGCCCGTTCCTACACAACAAAGCAACTCTTGGACTCATTCGGTTGGGGCATCCTCAACCACCCCTCTTTCATAGTCCTGATCGGGAACTTTCAGATTTTCATCAGTTCACCTCTCTGAACTCGTTTAAGGGAGGAAAGATCAGACTCTCTGGATCTCGACGATGAGATCCAGAGAGTCATCAACAATGGGCCAAGTAAAGGGTGAGATATTTTTTTTGGACAATTGTATAAGAAAGCTCGTTCCTCCACTCACAAAGTGCATCGTGTTGGATGACTACGTCGGAAAATAGTATTTGATTTACCTATATGAATATTATTTGAGGCTATTTGCCTTAAAACCCAATATTTATCTACTCCCTCAAATTAATTTGAGAATTTTTCAAAAATATATTACAATGGCCTTTTAATATTTAGACAGACAGATCGCTTTATTGTAAAAATGGCTTATTAAATCAATGTAATTTTTTTTACAACCCCCACCAATTTCTCTGCACTTGCCTAATCCTTTTAGGATTATTCTTATCCCGTCAGTGAAAAATTCTTCACATTGATCTCGAAGCAAGTTTTGCATTTTTTTTTTTTTCTTTACCCCTTCTTTGTCGATGAACTTGATGCCATGCGAAGCTACTTTCATCGGACCAAACAGATAAAAATCTAAAGGGACAAGATCAGGAATGCAAGGAGGATGAGATAAAAGCTTCAAATACATTTTGAAAAAAGTTTTCAACATCAGTTGGGCCATATGTGTTCGAAGGTTGTTTAGCAAGAAGCACGCTTTTTCTCTGCCATCTCCTCTTTGAGGTGGACTTAACTTTCTTCTCAATCATTTCCAAGTTGTACAGGCTATTTTATAATGCGCTGCCTCTCCAAATAATCATAGAAAATTGGACAGACGACTCCCAGTGAAGTCTTCGTGACAACTTTTAAACTTTTCTAGCTACATGTAAAAATTTTCAGTTGTCAGAATTAAGAGTTTCCTTCGCTAAAAATGTTCGTCTGTTTAAATATTGAATGACTCTTGTTACCTTTCAGAATGTTATAAAATGGAGTAACCATACTTTCTGAACACGCCTCTTATATCAATCATCGTGTGAAATCTAACTAATTGTAACTAGGGTAGAGGCTTATTTTCTCCATATTCGTCTAAGACACTATATACAGGATAAATAGTAGAAATTGTTGATAACGCATCATCTTATTCTTACAAAATAAAACTTTCTAAGAGGAAAAATTAATACTATCATGTGAATGAAATATTAGGTTAGGCAGGAAGATAATCCATACATAACATACCATTTATCCATCCATACATTTTTTTTATTTACTATCCGAATATCAAAATTTTTATTGGTCCTGAAAGCTACATGCAATTGTTTTCTTTGTTCCTAGGTATTCTTGATGTGCTGAGAACTGTAGATGGTGGTTGGAGATGGACCTTAAATTCTGAACCTTGGTCAAGTGTCGAGGACAACACCAAGTTGGCACCACTCTATCCAAATTTCCACGCCATTGTTACGTGAGGACATTGAGCCGACAGATTTAACTGCACCAACCCCACTACACGAAAAGTCTTAAATGGCACAAGACTCGAATTTGATGGAACCCACGACTTAATGGAAACAAGTCGGCCAAGATTTCGTGACCAGGACCACTCGGCAACCGCTACCGTAGTAGAAGTTGGGAGAAAAAGGTATTGGGATTCAGGTGTTGCCCTCATTACTTAACTATGGTTCAAAATTCTGAATTCTGTTGCCAGTTGCAAAGGTACATCTATTGGTGCGTTTAGTACGCAAATAAACAAAAAAAACCCCAGTTTTTAAAGTTATTATTCTCTTTTCAAAAAGTATTTTTTTTTAAATTATCAAGTCTTTCAATAATCCGAAATTTTAAATTTGGAAAAATTTGCATATGAAGTAAGACTTTCAGAAAATCCAAATTGAAATGGGCGAGCTATACCACCCCAGGTAATACTGTTGAGATATTTTAGTCGCTCGCGGTATGACGTCACGTATTGAGTGTTGGCGTTACCGTGGTTACGAGAAATTTTGTTTCTGTCTTCTTTTCCGTCCGTATGTGTGACTGCGTTGGTTGTGCAATAATGGATGCGATTTTATCCTCTTTTTCACGTTAATACCGAATCAAATTCTAATTTCCTAGTGATAAAAAATTATGGACTAAATTATGATATTAATGAATTGATTAATTAATTTAATTAATTTTAATGAAATTTTAATTCGGAAAGTAATTTGTTTTACAGTATTTAATTTCTCGTCTTAAAATTAGCGAAGTTCTGCTGACATGTATTACGAGGATTAAAAAAAATGGACCCAACGTTAAATGAATGTGTCAAACATCGAACCTTGTAAAATGTGTCACGAATTGTTCTCATCATGGTAAAGAGACATATTTGCACATGAATAATCAGCCAAAAAACGGAAGCCTTTTTATTCAATTTTTCATTAATCACTCTAAAAGTATATTAAATGTGTGTGGGAAGGTTATCTAATTATTCTCAAATAATAAGCTCTTTTCTCGCAGATTCTAACAGTAGATTTTTAGCCACGGAATCCGATTCAGGTAGTCGCGTATTGACTGCGAGTACAATCTTGAAGTTACTCTTATCCTCAAAAGTAGTAGTTCTTAAACTTTTTAGATTTCACACCCAATACCTAAGCTTAAAAATTTCAAATCCTCCTCCCTCCCAACCATAAATACGCGTTAAGATATTATGTTGTTTAAGATCTAATTTAATTTAAAATTAATAAATAACTAAATTTATTTTTATATACCTTATTTAAATTTGAATAAAAACTTTTGAAATTAAAATGAAACACAATTTTTATTAGGCATGGATCAAAAATAATTTTAACTTGAAATCTAAATAAAAAATAACTTATCTTACAATAGTTATTAAGATAAATACCAAACATTGTTTATTCAAACAGTAAAATACAATATTATATTGTTCTTGCGATGCACATTGTGGCAAAACAAAAACAACTGACTATATTAGAAAAGCGCTTTCACCCAGCACCAAGAACGTAGGACGTTACGTATTTTCCGATTGTAATCATATTTTGATTCCGAAACATGCAGAAATAACAATTAAGTAAATATTATTTATAGGTGAACCCCGCCATTATTATGATTTTACAATTACGCAGCTCATAAAGTGTAAAAAATTAAATTAAAGATAACGAATAGATAGCGACTAATGTTTCCGAAAATTCATTTATCTAAATGAAATTTTAGCAGCCCCGACATTTCGCTTTGCGACCCCGTTTCGAGGTCGCCACCCACAGTTCAATAAGCATTATAGCGTTAGATTACTCTACAGCGTTATTTTCACAGATTACGCAGGAATCCTCTCTCTCGAAGTTCTCTCAACTCGTCCAAATCCTAGCTTAGAATTAAAACATTCATTTCAAAATTATGAACTCGCTCGCATCGAACAGAGCACCACTCGAATACGGTGGCTTCGACTCCGATGACCACTTCTAATCGATTTCAATCACAGCCGATCAACTAAGAAATTTACTCTATTTTCTATTTTACTTACATCTACCGACTTCCCTCTGTCCTCTCCTCTGTTCCTCCTTATCCTCTGTCCTTTCTATTCATTTCCGTTCAGTTTCGCTTAATATCACTATCCTTAATTCAATTCATTACACTTCTAATATCTTCACATAATGTGCGTAATCACGTTTCGTTTGGTTGGAAAAGAATTGGAATTTTAAGCAATTCAAACTACAAAACGTTTCTAAGAGTAATGAAGATAAAACCGTGGACAGACCAATATCACATCCTCTTCTATCTCTTAGTCTTTTAAATCTTATATAGTAAGGTTAATTTACAAAAGTCGCAGTTCTTTCACAAAATGAGATTCTCATATCAAACATCGTGTTCGTAGTAAAGCATCCCTAGAGATTGGTTAAATGGAAATACTCGTGAGAACCAATTACAAATCTTCTTCTCAATACTTTTCAAAGTCGTTTAACATAAATCAATAAATAATTAGTTTCCATTATCAGAAATGCAAAATATTAAAAAGAAATAAGAAATATTACGAAAAATATGATTTATTCGATACAGATATGAAACTAAGAAGAATTGCAACTTACTTAGAGACTCTACTTCACCAAAAATTATCCAAATTTGGTTACTGGATTATACATCTGTGTTCTAACTTCCTGAACTCGTTTCAATATCCCATCTCATTTTTATCCTCATGGGCTTATCTTCAGGTAAAGTACGGGAACCGTGATTATTCGATTCCTTAGTAATCCTTTTTCTTTTCCATGGGGCGTACTGTCTTTGATAAACACGGATGATGCGCTCTGGAATATCCTAGTGATCCTTCTCTATTTGCGACCCTTCTTGTCAACCTTTCCTTCTTCCTTTTTTTCATCCAAAAACTTTTATTTAACTTCAGTGTATATATGTTCATACGTATGTATATCATATTCATGTTCATATGTATGTATCTTTTTCCAACTCGAAATTTGTATTCGAATTTCATCCTACCTTCAATCATTCGATAGAGTTGAAATTTTGCATACGCGTATAACTCCGCTGACAATGTAATATTATGGTAGCTCAAGTAGTGACAAACTTGAGAGGATAGGACTTGTCTTCTTTTTAACAACGTCCAACTGAATTGAAATTTTGCACACACGTGCAGCTCACGTGATTGATTTTTTTAGTCTTAAATTTCCAGACTTGCAGCCTTTTCCCGAGAAGAATGTTCCAGATTGAAAAATGTTCGAGTGTCTGCATCGGTGCCTGTATGAAACGGGATCCTTTGTCACTGACATGCATGATATAGGACGTGGCAGGAGTATGTGGACGCCACAAGTTGAAGTGGACATTCTGCAAAGAGTGGAAGATAGTCCGGATATTAACACGCGAGAAGTTTCTCGTTCCGTAAATGTACCCCACTTGATTGTTTGGCCAGTACTACGGTATGAAGGATTACATCCTTAATATGTACAGAAAGTGCAAACCTTGTTTCCTGCAGATTCTGCTCCTGGATCGAGTTTGCACATTGGTTTTTGCAACAGCTATTAACGCTGCCTGATTTTAGTGCACATGTGTTACTCATGGATGAATGCTCTTTTACTCGCAAAGGTATTTCGAATATTCTCAACCTTCATGTGTGGGTATCTGGCAATCCGTATGACACTTCAGCATAAATGTTTAGGCTGGAATTTCAATGGCCAAGAGAAAGTGAGCTTGTTTGGAGTTGAAGAGCAATTTGAGGAATCAGTACTTTATAAATTGATGGAATTATGAATGATCAGCTTTCAATAAACATTTTGAGAAGTAATTTGTTCTAGTGACAAAAATGATTCTCATTGTAATTACTTTCCTTCCCTCAACATTTTTCCAGCACTGTGTGTACAGAGAAACTGCTGTATGCTGTGTGAGCAACTCGAGGATCGGCAATTTAGTCTCACTGTTGGAATCAAGAATCGCCAGCTTTATTATATAAATAACTTCAGGTTTAGTACAAAAATTGGTCTTTACAATCATTTAATATGCGTGTGATAATTATCCCAACATAGACTCAAATACACGAGATGCCATTTCTGCCAAATTATCAGAGACAATATGAGCAGCTGTCAGAGCTAGGAGTGGGAAAAATCATAGGACAGATGGAATCGGGTAGTCAGGCTTCTGTGAGTAGCTCTCACCTAGGCCGTCGACTTTACTGGAAAGGGAGATGTTGGGACCAGTGGACAAGAGAGAGAAGTCTTTTTACACGACGACCTGGCTCAGGATGTCCTCGATAGACCAATTGTCGAGGTATGTAGTGTCCGGTGACTACAATGAGCACTTCGGTTTATTCGAACTATTTAATCCTATGTACAATGATTAGTATGTACAGACACTAAGTATGAAATTGGAAGAAAGAGGCAAATAATATCTACAAGCTCATTTCAGTCACAGTTCTTTGCACTCATTCCGTAAGAGTTTTTAGGCCGCGATATCACAGACACTCTGTGTGCCCACTCCAGCCTCGTGGAATATTCTCCTCCCGCGCAAACTCCTCTCTTCCGCCTAGTGGAAAGTTGTTCTGTTCAGGCAGCGCCCTCTTGATGGTGAGACTTCTCTATGGCCACACCTGGACGATAAGACAAGTTCCATCTCCACACATATATATCTTCAGGGTGTTTTGAAATTCATGGGCAAAATTTAGTGGTAGAAAACATCTTAAACAAGTAATTTTCATTATACAATGTGCATTATGAGAGCAAGTAGAGCAATGCAACTGAACGAAGTACAACAT
>BMAW01082967.1:1762457-1777356 GCA_019974015.1 Nephila pilipes | reverse complement strand
CCCCCCCCCCCGTTATCCGTCACTTACAACGTATTGTAAATCAAAGAATTTATCAACTTATATCTATGTTTTAGCCACCTAAGGGGCTGTTGTTTTAGGTGGGGCGTTTTGGCGTACCAGATCACTTTTCAGTTTCTTATCCTTTGCTTCAATTTTAATCACATGTAGCTGATGTAATATTCAATTTAATGATTTATCGTTTCGTTTAATTTTAATATCGAAAAAGTTTAATGTTGTCCCATTTCTCGATATTTCATCGTTTACTTTAATTCTTATATTTAATTGAGTAATTCAATAAGAATTATAAAAAGAAAGTGCACCTTGAGTGGCAAAATCTGTCTGTTCTTTACAAAACTTTGCATAGAACTTTTTTCTAGTTTTTATTTAGTCAATGCAGTGATTAATTTTTTTGTCTTAAAATTATATTTTTGGGATAATTTTTTTGAAAAATTATGAGTATCATTAACTTTGTCATCATATAAATATGCCTCGAAAATATAAATGAGGTCTTCGATGGAAAAAGGATAACCAAACCTTAATCCGGTCCTGCCTGTGTTATTAATTTTTTTAAGTAAATGATGAAGTTTTTGTTTTTGCATTTTATACATTATCTCCCAACGAATGTTTTTTTTTTTTTTTAAATACATTTTTAAAAAACTGTACATATCTTTTTGAAGAATACTAAAACCTGTAATTCAGAGACAACAAAGGGCCTTAAAATCTTTTTGCTGGGAAAAATAATTCTCGGAACTCGTATATTCAGGTTAGACTGTACTGCATTAGTGCTTTTAACTCGTTTTATCTAGTGCCATAAACAAAATGGTTATGCAATATATTTGGTTCAACAAAAAGCGTTGTCTTTGACAACGCCATCGCATCAAATTCTAGGAACAACTGTAAATTTCCTGGAAACATTAATTCATGTAAGTTCTGTTTATTTTTTCCCAATGCTAACCGTTTATTCCAAGGTCAAAACATAGTGATACTTCCAATTTTCAAAGTCACGTTTGCTGTGCATTGTGGGTAGATTACGCGTGAACTGTAAATGCGTGTGTGCTGGTTGAACACATTCCTCCTTAAATAGTTTTATTTGTGCGATTTGTGACACTGAAAACGGGAAGAAAGCGAGAAAAAAATAAGCGTTGCTGATTTTAAGAGTTATTTTTATTCCTTTTAACTTTTTTTATTTTTAAGCATCCAGTAATTGGATTTTTCTAAACGCAATCGTTGATGCGTTTTGAATAACGCAATTTTTTTATACCCTCAAAACGGAACGTATACTAACTTTAAAATAATTGTTAAAAATATTACCATTTATTCCCCCCCCCCCCCGCAAAATGGGACCTACTAATTTTTAGATAATATTATGTGTATTTAAGTAAAGTATTTCGTAATTTTTATTTATTTATTTATCAATGAAAAACGCAGAAATGAACACGCGAAAATAAATAATTTATGTAATTTTGTGTTTTTTAGAAAAATAAATTTGTGCTCAAGTATATTTGGGTAGATTTCAGTAAGAAATTAAATTCTTGGCAGGATTTCTAAAAATTTGCGCTTAGGTAATTTAACATTGCTTTAAGAACTTCGACGGACACCCCCGTGTTTTTTTAACTCGTCTACAATTTGTTCATAAGAGAAAAAACCGTATCTATGGGTACATTTGCACATTTCTTTTTGAAATGATTACGGTGGTTTGCTTTCTATCTGAAAGTGAGGCATTTCGGTGTCTCGAAGCTATGTTCGGACAACGGGACAGGCTAATTTAGAAAACCCCATTCAAAATGGGTATTAAGGCCACTTTGGTTTTGTAACGTGAAACAGTGAGTTTCGAATAGAAAATTCGCACTATTAATATTTTTTTTAATTACTGTAATTAGATTTTTTCTAAATACCATCATTGATTGTAGTAAATTGTAATCAAAATATATCAAGATGAGTGGTAATCCAAAGGTCAATAACAGTGGGAAAACGGTTTCTTTTTGTTACTCGTATATTTATTTTAACTACTACTCTTGCCAATTATATTTATGGGACTACTTGCAATTGATGTTTACATCTATATTGATCATCCAAACATTCCATACAAGCATTACTTTAGCGGTTAGAAGGGAAAAAAAATGTTAGGGTTCAACAAAAAACTCAATTTGTGCGGTCAAGAACTAAATCAGAACCTGAATATATTTCCCATGATCCCATGCGCTCTCAAACTATTCGATGAGACACGCCGCCTCATTCATTTTCTGAATCCAGTAGATAAATTATTTCCATTATCGAAGCGGTTCGAATCGGGATGGAAAGCATATAATTTATTTTAACGTGAAAGATCCCGCAAATAACGTTTTTCGTTGCAAGGTTCTAACACAACTTCTACATTTAGAAACTTATTATTCATAAACGTTTTCTTTTTCTCTCTTTTCACAATTTTAAATTATATTTAATTCCATCGAATGAAAGCTGCTGATAAATTATGTCGTTCCTGATTCTACTTAATTTACCAGAAAACAATATTAACACACAATGTCTTTATAGGAAATTGTTTCGCTTTATATAACATTCTAAACTGGATATTTAGATTCATACGTGCAATACTGCAATTGAATTTTAACTTTAACGCTTCTGTTTTACAGCTGGCAATTAAATTGTTTCGAAGACTATTTTCGCATGATATTAAAAGAGGAAACACAAAATCAGTAAACTTTTTTCTGATATAAAAACGCTCCAATATTAATAGTAAATTCGAAATTCCAAATTCTTCAGAGACCACACATACATATATATTTGTGTGTGTGAATGAGTGTGTGAGCCCGCATTACCTTCTTTTCTTCTATTTAACTTTCTTTCTCTTTTTCGACTTTTCGGCTAACTCTATATTTAATATTTAGCTGAATTTACCAACCAACTTTCATGCAGTCACTAACTGCAACTGTCATTTTTAATTTACAAAGTTGCGCGTTGGGCGCTAAGATCCTAATCCTCTGTGAACTGCAAACTAAACAGAATTTCGGGACTTCCCCGTTGTACTAAGTTTATAAGCTGATGTTGGCTATTGTCGCTCTCTTTTCACTCAATGCCTTACCATATGATGTGATCTGCTTCTTTGCCATGTAGCACGTACCGCTAGTTTTTGTGTGTAAAATAAAATGTATAACAAGATCTATTTCAATATGTTTTACAAGATGATATATCCTCTTGAATAAGGAAAAGCATTTTCTGCCGACTATGCAAAGTAATCTAAACGGAGTTGGGAATTCCTTTACACATATAGCGATACATAGAGAATTCTAATGTCTTAGTCCATGTATCTGAAGTTTATGAGGAAAATAACTCTAAATGAAATGATCATTTTGCTTATGAAAATGAATTATTTCATTTTCGGAAGTATTTATATTACTAATTTGTTGAGTCTTTGCCCAAACGAAAAATCAGTTGATGGCGAAATACGAATTCAGCTAAGAGAAAAATACCAAAACGTGCATGAGAAATATTATTAGAATACAGTAGAAAATGCGCACACGAACGCTACAGTGGAAAAGGAATTTTACTTTAATATTCAACTTGTAATCTAAATTTTGGATGTTTAAATGCAACCTTTACGCAAAAAATAAAGGAAAAGTCAGATAAATTACTTACAGTCCGTTTCCGTTTCATTCATGCGGCCGCGGTAGCCAAGTGGTCTTGGTCAGCAATGATTCCGTCAAATTGCGGGTTCGTGTCCAGATGCCACAAAAATCCTTCGATTGTGCAGCAAGGTTAATTCACTTTAATTTTATCAAAGCTCCAAGCCCTCACTTTGTCGGGGCGTGGAAGCATGGAGAGAGGGTCGTCATCTCAAGTGTTGTCCTTCTCACTTGACCTAGATCCAAAACTACAAGGGTCGTTCAATAAGTCCTTAAAAACTCAAATAGATAGTACTCGTAGCATCGAAAGTTGTTTGATTTTAGTAAGCTTCATGACTCATTAGACCGATGTTTAAGTCTCAGTTTTTCACATTCGTGATAATGGCGTCTTTCGCACCCCAAAAATATTTCGCCATAACTTTTCCAGCTAATGAGATGATCTTCACTTTTTTTCCTTCCGGGAAAGCTTCACAGGAAAAAAACAACGTTTTAATTTTTGCTTGATCCAAAGACTTAAGATCCAAAGTGCCGCTAAACAATGGGCCGAAAAGGTGGCGGGGGATTTTTTTTTCAAAGGTATAAGAAAGTTCATCCCTCTACTCACAAAGTACATTGAGAAGGAAGGCTAATGGTCTGGAAAATAGAGTTGATTGATGTATGTATATGAATGTGCAAATTATTCACAAATATGTTACTTTTTCGATTTTTGAGAGATTGTGATTTTCTGGACATATATATCTCGTATATTGATGGTTGTGTAAAATATTTAAATTAGGATGATGACTTACTACCTCCAGATTTGTCTAAGAAGCTATATACACGAAACGTAGGAGAAATTGCTGACGATGCATCACCTTATTCTTACGAAATAAAACTTTCTGATAAAAAAATTTAATACTCTTAAAATAATTATAAATAAAAAAAATATATTCTTATTTTCTGGACATCCCTGGAAATATCCTATCTATAACCAATGACCGGAGTACCGGAAATGCTGTAATTCCCTCGATCGGGGAGAAAGAGAACTAATAGAGAAGAATTTTAAAGAAATTAAATCAAAAATGAAAATTAAAAATAAACTAGGGGGGAAAAGAAGGAGAAAACCCCCACGAAAGTTTAAAAAGAGAATAAAAAAATTCTTAAAGCAAGATACAAAATTAAAAACAAAATTGAAAACAATTTATAAAAATTATTCTCAAAAAGAAAAAATATCTAAAAATGATCATTATTATATTTTAAATTATTATACTAAAAATTTTTAAAAACTTATCCAAGTTGATGAAAATATCTTGCATTTTAGTTACAAGTCTAACACTACGTAAGATTTAACTATAAATAATGTTCCTAAAAGTATTCAGACTTAATGAACTCCCAAATAAGGGACTTTTATGAATCCCAAAGGAGAAAAAAAAGGTCACTTTTATAATATATATATTATTAAAAATTTTGTTATCTTCTATTTTTAAAAAATATCTCAATTTTCAGCTTTATTTATATTAACATTTATTTACAGTAAACTTAAATACTTTGGATTAAAATAAATATTTAACTTCATTAAAATTTTAATTTGAAAGAAAATATCATCGACAGTATATGTAAATGTGTGTGACTGTTATAATAATAAAAAAAATATCTTCATAAAAATGTACATAAATAATAGCCAAATAATTACTTGAAGACCTACATTGTGGTAATACTTTAATCTGTATAAATTTCACCGATAATATATATATATAACTTCGTTTTAAAATTAGCATTACTAAGTAAGAGGGCCAGCCCCAAATACTGCTTCAAAACTGAAAATAGAGTAAAATAAAATTTTATATTCATAATTAATTTGAGATATTTAATTTAATCGAGAAATTATTCAATTATTAGAGCTCTTTTTCTGTGAAAGAACACGTAGCACCGATCTTTTAGCAAATATTTTTCATGAATCATTTCCAATTTATTGCATATTAATGGTTGGAAAGAATAGTGTTTATTTTTAAAACTAGATGGCAGCACCACGTTTTGTTAAAGGAGGAGCTTGGATGTTTCTAGCAATATATTTTTAGAAAGGAAGGCGAGAAATTGACATATGGGATCGATAAAAGTGAATTTCAATGCAGTTTTCAAAGTTTTAAATAATTATTCATAAAAATACCTGATTAGTAATTTTATTTACCTCCTTAAAACTTCAAAATCAGTTAACTTTTTAACAGGAAAATTAGCCGTGCTGGCAATTTAAATTCTTTAGGAAATATAGAGCATTTAAGTACTAAGCGCCATTAGTATTCTTGTAGGACTTCTAATCATCATTTCAAAAAATAAAAATCACAATTTACCGAAATTATATTTAGTAATCAATGATAATGTTAAAATGTTTTATAAAGAATGAAATGAAGGGATTAAAAGTGTAGAGGAAAATTATGTGGAAAAAATATTCACAATAGTTATTAATGTGTTTTTAATCAAAAAAATATATTATTGAAACAGTATTTTATAAAGCAAAATCAAATGAAGACGATAAGAGTCTTATAAGCTGTAAGTTAAGTAACATTTCTATGCATAGTTTTAGATGCGCATAATTTTATCATATATAATTCCTAAACAAAGATTAGCAAGTCATTGCAAGTCATTGTATATCTTTTTTTTTTAATCCATTCAGTTTCCTTTATAAATGTTTACTTTCGACTGCAGAACAAATATTACTAATTAAGTTTTTAAAAATATTTAAGTACTTTTTTTACTCTAAAGAATGCCATTAATTCAATGGAGAGAACACTGTCTTGTGAACATTTTTTGAAAAATTAGATATTAATAAGAAAAGGTTATGTGAACACACATAAAATATTCATTCTAAAAAAAAAAACACTTTATTTTCAAATAAACAATTATTAAAAAGTTTAATGTTTATCAATGTATTTCAATATTTTCAAATTCTTACTACTTCTATAAATTTTAATATTTTAAAATAATTTCTTTCTTAATTTCTTAGAAATGTTTCTCCCAATCTCGCATATGTTTGGTTGTTCTAATATGGTTTCAAAAAAAATTCTCTATTAGGCACTACGAAAAATAGTAAAAGAACAGCTATATCTGATTTTGCAGATTTGTTTTCTAAAAAAATTATTATCGATCGATATCCTAATTCAATGAACAGAATTATTTCACATAATATGCGAAACATATATAACAAATTTCAAAATTTATATTGATTACGAAAAAAAAAGAAAGAAACCCTTAGCATTTCAAATACACGACCGTCATGAAAAACAAAAAACTGAGGAAAAGTAGTTTAAATGTTTGAAGGTCAATGAAATCATTTCTGACATCGTTACAAAAAAAGTGCAATTACTCGACAAATAATGTAGCTAAAACTTTGAAATTTTGTATGTATATTTAAAAAAAATCATGCATTTAAAATAAGGAGATAAAATTGTTTTAGATATTTTGTTAATTTTCGGGGCACTGTGTGACTTTAAGTAAGTCGAAATTAAATTAACGTTGCATAAGAAGTCGAAAATAAACTATTAGTTGCTACCTCATAATTTGGATTTAAGGTTAGATGACGAAGTTAAATCCGATTCTATACTCAGACTACACGCTATTTAAGAAGTTTCTCTTTACATAAGAGGTTCCTCCCCTAATTATATCCTTCAAGGGCTTACCTTCATCAGACAAGTATTAGCACCATGACCCCGAGGCACCTTAATGATCTTTTTCTTTCCCATAGGATTTACTATCCTTGGTAAATATGGTGACACGCCCCTGGGATATCGGAGCGACACTTCCCTATTCTTGACCTCTCTTTTTGTCAACTAGCTTTTATCTTTTTTCCTTTTTTCAAATGTCTAGGTTGTACCTAATTTGGCGCAGCGTAGCAGCACCTGTTTCTTGCATCATTAAACTCTACCATCACTCACTCCTTATTCGATTCGAAAAGTTTTAGAAAGTTTTAATAAATCTGATACACTCAAAAATTTTGCCCTCACGAAGTTTCCATTCTTTAAAGTAAATTATCATAACCTCTAGTTGCAACGATTTTCACAAGTATTTCCCTTCAACTCACCTCTTTGGCTACTTTACTAAAATGTTTTATGTGCGAACCTCGCCTTGTGAAAGAACCGTATTTTAGATAAATAAGATTTACTACAAAAGAAGAAATGTAGTGAAGTATAATCAGAAGAGGAAATAGAGGAATTAAAGAGATTCATAGTGCAGCAACTCTCTTTAACAACAACGCAGAAGTTAAAATGCCTTGCTAACTAGCCAGACGAGACGTCTTTTCAGCCTAGTTGGTTAAGGCACAGCAGAAAGTGACCGGTCAACTTTCCTTCGGACCTCCTGGTTCAGGGTTCGAAACAAACAGGGGTAACCAAGGTCATCACTCTTTCCCCCTCCGCGGAGTAGAATAACACCCCCCCCCCGATGTCTCGGAAGAAACGTGCTATGCCAAAGTGGTGACTCAGAACTTGAACATTAGATGGCCGCACAGCCTATAACTATTGATTGCATATGCCCCCGACGCAAAACACTTGCCTCTGTATGTCTAACTATGACAACCGCACATAATACACGACTATCGTGATAGTCCGGCTCTGGCACACGTGTCGACAAGACCCGCCACTCAACATGAGACGGCCAATGACTCAAATGAAAATTGTCTCAAGCAAGATGCGATTCAACAGAGAGGGGATGTATATCAATTGCAGTAATGGTTGAAAAAAAGCAACCTTCTGTACAAACTTATGTTTCTATTGGTATCATCACGATGCTGCTGGAAGAGGAATATGCGGCGACTCTCTTCTACAACAACACCAGAAGTTAAAACGACTTGTTAATTAGCCAGACGAAACGTCTTTCCAGCCCAGTTGGTTAAGAAACAGCAGAAAGCGACCGGTCAACTTTTCTTCGGAACCGGTCAACTTCAGTGTTCGAAACAAATAGCAGCGGCATCCAAGGTCACCAACTCTGTCCTCCCCCCTCCACGGGGTAGAAAAACATCCCCGATGCTTCTCAGCAAACGCCGAAATGAGAACACTATATTGGTCCCAGCAACTGTGAGGAGATACAATGAATGTGTGTTCTTGCATCGGATCTCGTCATTAGAAGTCTACTTGAATCGGAGTCAATGATTTAAAGTCTACTGTTCAGAATTACTCAAATAAGAATTCTTCACTGCAATATTTGGTTAGAGACACGATTAGTTAACCTTTCCACATTCTTAATTTATTTTGATAATGCTTATACAAAGTATAATTAAATTTTTTTTGGTTGATTAGTATTGCGTCACTATGTCTTGTAATGACAACTGATAGTTCAAAGCATTAATAAATTAGTTAAAGATACATTAAATTAAAGATACATAGTAATTGCGCAATTAGCCATACATAGTAATTAATAAAGTTACACAGTCACTATGTCTTTCTCGACCATGACCTCTTGGATATCACGACCACTACCGAATTATTACAGAATTATATATAGAATTTTTAAAGAATACAAATTAGAGAACATAGTATTCGAAAATCATTGGAAACAGAGTTTGTAATTCTGAACCAAGTTCAAGAGATGAATACGACACGGCAATTGATACTTAACTGCCCTAACTATCATACTTCGTCACTTCAGGATTTGGATACAACATCGAATTCAACTTTCCGCAGTCCTTATTATTTCAGAAGTTGATATTTGGTAAAATCAGGACTAGAGCTCCCGACTCAATCGAATGTCGCCTACTTTAAAGCTTTCGATCTCAATTCAACTACCGTAAGACTCGCATCTACCACACATTTCGAATTCATGAACACAATGAATCCTATAGAATTTCATCTCTGAAATACAGACTATTCCACCCATTTGAACACAATAAAGTATAATAGAAAAAGCATATATATATATATATATATATATATATATATATATATATATATATATATATATATATATATATTGAAGTTTCTTAGTAATTACAATCCCCAACCCTTCTTTGATGTTTCGAAATATTACAATATATGATGAAATATCTGAAAATCATAATCGAATCATTAATATAAAGTTATTTTCAAAATTTGTAAGAGGGAATTGTAATTCCACAGAAAATTTCATTATTTTTTTGCTCTCTCTGATGCACTTTATTTAAATACAGTATTCGAATACCAATCAACCGGAAGTGTTTGGGGGCAAATTATATCCAATTACTATCGTTAAAATGTTTGTGAGATTTAGCAACAAGAAAAAACGAGTCACAGCTCTGAAGCAAAAGAAAATTTAGGACTTATTTTCCTAAGTTGTCTGTCAACTTTAATGACCCTTTTGAAGTCGTTCAACAAGGCTAATATTTTCTCTGTGCTATTTGTAAGACGTGTGATACAAATATAAACAGTTTTGTGTTTAACATCTCTATTTTTTGGTTCCATAATACTCCTATGACACTGGAACGATTCTCTCCCCCCCTCTCCCGAAATGTTTGATTAGCCAAAAAATCATTTATCTAAATATCCCCAACTTCAATTATTTCGTATAATTGAATTCTATTGTATGCACAATCAACTTTGGTTTTGAGGATAAAAGTAAAATCGCAATAGGGTTTACAAAATATTCAAGAATGTAAACTGGCTGGTAAATGGGAACTTTGTAATCCAACGACCTTCTCCCGCAAGCCACAACCAAGAATGACGGGAATAAAAGTCCTTAACTGGAAAGGAATTCCTTTCTGGCTCAGCACTAGCCTCGTAAAGTTAACCAGCCTCAGCCAGTGAGGTGACAACATTAATGCCAAAGTGGTGATTTGGACGTGATAAATAGATTGCAGCACATTTCAATCTAAAATTACTGGGGGAATATACCCCTAAAAGCCAACCTTACCTCAAAATTAGCCAACTCACTCATAAACAAAGACTAGTGATGCGACTGGCTTCGGTTCATGCGTCAAACAGACCTTCCATTTCTACTAAAGACAGTCGATGACATCAATGGAAATATATGCATGACTTTCAGTACAACAGGAGATGCATATCAATTCAAAATGGCCAGATTAATAAAAATGGCCTTCTTTAAATATTTCTCAAAAAGTCCCTCAACTTCAAGAAACTTTTCATTTCTAGGAAGAGGGTTTATGGTAACATCAGCAATAAAGTCACAATCAGCAATGACAGGAATGAAAATAGTCCAATTCTGTAATAATCGAATAGTCCGGCAGGGAATTCTTTTCTGGCTCATTCGTTAAAGACATTGCAAAAGACGCAGGCACTAGTTAAGTATTCTCCAGATCAAAATATGAGCACTTCGAATCCTCCCCGTTACTCAAGGTCAACCGACCTCTTTCACAGGTTGAAATACAATTTCCTAAAGTAGCGAATACAGTTTCTTCAGAATTGGTGACCCAGTATTTGAACAAAAAAGGGCGGTACAGTCTAAAACTATTGGTTTAATTGTGTGTCTAAAACATCTCATAAATCACGAATAGTAATGTAACCTTCTCACCAGACTCAACTAACAATAACGGGAGTAAAAGCGCTTAGTAACTGATATAATCAGGTAGGGAATTACTTTCTGACTCAATTGTCTAAGGCGTAGCAACATACACATTTCGGATAAGATTACTCAGGACCCGAAGATAGGGATTACGATTCGGCCACACCTCTCAAGATCAACCGATCTCTACCACTGAGTGATCACAAAACAGCCGGAGTAATAAACAAGTGTCTTGAAAGAGCACAGAAATGCAAATGAGTTGCAAGTGATAACCAAAAATGAATCCCAAAATCCTCCCTCTCTAAAAAGATTTTCTTTTAATGTAATAAGCAATGGCTATAACGGATATATATTTTCTCTATTAATTCATTATTATAAATGTGACAAATCATATTTATATTTTTCACATTAATAGATAATAAATACCAGCAATATATCTATTACATTTTTTTAAAGCCTATACTAATATTTTTAACTGGAAAAGGCAAGCGCAGTCTTATTCTAGACATACTCAATTACTGGGAAAATGTGCATCAATATGGCTTCAGCCTGTTTTCTCTTTAATATCATCAGTGATTAAGGCCTGTACATCATAATTAGGAGGGAGTATCGGATCATATAACATAATGTGATATATTGCAGCACTTGGGCATTTTAATTAGGGGTGGGAAGCCTCTTATTAACGTCATGTCGTAGTGTTTTGGCATTCTAATGCAGCACGGGGAGTCACATTTCACAAACGAGTTGGCATTCTTCTAGCTAAGAGATCACGTGATAACTTCTTGTACTGATTAAAGTGCTTTCGGGGGAAAGATAATTGTTTCGTTTTTTAAGTTTTTGAGCTTACTTCTTGTTTTCCTTTTTTTACCCACCCACACATATGTATAAACGTAAATAAACTGCTACAGAATAATCATAAATAAGTTAGGAAATTACCTCAATAATTAAAAATGATACATTACGTAAGAAATAATTACTTTAGCATAGAGTAACATATACAAATCTATATACATATACAAATAGAACATTGTAAACAAAGAAAAATGAATAAAAATTAATATACAAAATTAACTATAGAAGAAAAACGTTATACACTACCGAGATTTTCAAAAGAAAGTGAATTAAACAAAAATTTTAATTGATAACTATCAAAATTATATATAAAAAGATAAATAAATTGAAAATACTTACTATTATTGCAGAAAAGTAGAAGAATGGAGTTTTATATAATTAATATTGCAACAGGTCGTAGACTGTTAGGCTATGTTATTCAAAAATTAATGCCCAAACTATCCCATATCAACATTATATTATTAAAAACGGTTGTAAAACAAATATATATTTGAACAGAGATCAACAATGAATAAAGGCATGAAAATCATTTAAGAAGGTACACACACATTCAAAAGCATTACAAATGATTTTAATACATATATTATTGAATCAGGAAAAAAAATTGCAAACCAGTTTAAAAAATATTATAGATGAACTTATAGGACCTGTTATCATTAAAAATAGTAAAAAAGTAATTAATTCCAGATCAAAACTCAAATCTATTCAATATATTGTTAATATTTTCAGGGTCTCTTTAACTCAATAGATATAGATTAAATTATTAGGGTCCTTTTAATTTTGCATGATAATTATAACTTAGGAAATGCTATAAAACTTTAAAAAAAATTTAGAAGCCTTATTTAATTAGTATTGCAAGAAAGTTATATTATTTCCAATACAAAAAAGTATACAAACAAATGAAAGAAAAACGAATAAAAACATTGTACTTTACAAAAAAAAATGACCTGTTAGTAACCATCTAACTAATATTTATCTACATTTTATGAATCCAATCATATTAATAATCATTTTTTGTTTTATACAAATACATAGAGAATCTAATAATTTTTAGTAAATATAATTTTTATGAGCCGAGCATTGATTTTTATTCTGACTGTTTGGTTTTATTACAAATTCAGTAATGTATAAGGCTAAATATCTTGATTTGGAACCCCAGATAGTTTTAGTAAAAGAGACGCCTTTAAATTTTACACAACTAAAATCCATATTGGAACAGTAATGTTCGTATTTCAATTTTTAGAAGTATTATACACTACCTGCATCGTAATAATTCGTTAACCACTCATGATTCAAAAAATTTATTAATATTAAGACATTCATTGAAAATTGCTCGGAGTGTGATTATCCTCTAGAGTTTTTAAAAAATTCCTTCATTATAAACTGTATGATGATCCAATTACATATGGCTTTCAATAATATTCTCGAGGAGGCATTAGGAGATATTGAAATCTGATTTTTGAATTTTAAATTTGATATCTAACTTTAATATTTTGACAATTTTCTTGCTATGGACTTTATTCTATAAAAAAGGTTTTTAATTATTTTTTATATTCCCATCTTGGAAAAATTGAAAATTTCTGTTAGAGTCTTTTGTATTAGCGAGATCTTTTAGTACATTTACGTAAACATATTTTATTCATTATATTCAAAAAATATTTATTTATATTTTTAGCAACTAAAATTGAATTTTGGGGAGTCTTTTTTTTTATGTTTGTTTTTAATTAGAATTTGTTTTTATTTTGTTGTGATACTTTTAAACGCTCTTAACATGAAAAATCTTCATACTATATCTTATGTAATCATTATTAGTATTAACATCATAATGGCAACGTCACAAATGTTAAGATATTCTGTTAAAAATGGATTCTTCACATACACAAATCTTGCACTTTATATTTTTTTATCATTTGCTCACATATATATCACAGGACACATGACATACTTTTTTATTCATTAAAATTCGAATTTCTTAATATCTAGTTTAAATTGGCATCAATCTTTTAGCAAGTGTGAATTTAGGGATGTTTTTGTATTAAATTTTTTTTCTAGATTTCCTAATTGGAAAATTTTTCTTTAAATGATTACAATTGGAAAAATTTCCGTCTTTTTGTTTTCCTTTTGCGTAATTTATTTTAATTTACTTTTTGGAGTGATCTAATTATTCCCCAGCAAGGTGTACTGGGGAAGGGTTGGTACAAAGAACATATTTAACCCCACAATTCAGTTCTCAGTCCGCCACCCAAGGTACTATTGCTTTAGTTAACCCAAAAATGTCGGAGCTGATTACTTTTCAAAAAATTATCTTGGTTTAGCGTATTATTTTGCTTGTATTTTTTAGCGTGTATATCTGCTTTCACCACTAATGAACTTAATTTTCAAAAATATGCCATAATAAATTTCCCCCAATTTTTTTTTACTAGATTGGAGTGAAACAAATATAAAAATTAAGAATTTTATTTACTTATCAATTTATGTATTACCTTAAATCGTATGCAAACAGGAATCAAGATATAACTGTAAATGAATAACATTCAGAATTTTAAGATAGCTCTGAGGCAGCCATTTCTTTAACCACCCAAGGGGCTATTGTTTTAGTTGGATCACTTTTGGCGTATCATATCACCTTTCACGTTCCAAATCACTTTTCAATTTTTATCGTTTGCTTCAATTTTAATTACATTTAACTTAAATATATTCAGTTTAAGAATTTATCATTTGCTTTAATTTTAATTACATGTTTCTTAAATATATTCAATTTTTTTTTTCTCGTTTGCTTTAATTTTGATATCGGAAAAGTTTTCTATTGTCCATTTCTCGATATTTCATCGTTAATATAAGAATTAAAGTAAACGAGTATTGAGTATTATAATTGAATAATTTAATTATAATTATAAAAAAAGCACACCTTGGGTGGCTTATATATATATATATATATATATATATATATATATATATATATATAT
>BMAW01082967.1:1745993-1762447 GCA_019974015.1 Nephila pilipes | reverse complement strand
TATATATATATATATATATATATATATATATATATATATATATATATGTTTGTGTGTGAGTTTATACTTGTTTTTGACCCCGAATAGCATTGTTAAGGCGAGTTGGCATTACCATTATGTTGCCAGCTGCTAAATAGCCCCAAAACAACTGACAACAACTTGAGACTAATTCATAGGTCACATTTGAATGCTTCCGCATCGAATTGTTGTCCTCATTTTTCGTCCAGTTGTCACCGTGGATGAGACCTGAATTTATAATAGTGCACCAGAAATCAACCAATTATCAAAACAATAGGTTGTTTATGGAGAATCTACTCCAAAGAATATGAAGACGGCCGGAAAAGTTTTGCCGTCATACTCATGGATTTTTTTTTTAAAAAAGAAAAAAGTTATATATATATATATATATATATATACTGTTACAAAAAAAAATGACACACCAAAAAAGAGTTGCCCGAAGACATTTGGACCGAACATGCAATTGATTAAAATTTGATGTGCAATGAACGAATAGCAGGATCTGCAGCGCATCGGAACTGCGCAATCAGCAGGTGTACATAAGAAGCGATACTCAATCTGATGGTCAAATTTTCCGTTGCATTGCGATTTATGATACCTTTCAATGACTGAAAAAAGGCCTCTCCGCAACACATTACGAGCAATTGTCAAAGTTTGAAAGAGGCAGGCTGTGCAAATTGGATAATCGTTTGTCATATGGGTCGAAGTGATGCGGCGATTAGAAGATGCTGGCAAGTATGTGTGGACAATAGCATATTTCAACGTCAAGATGGCAGCGGTCTACCTAGGGCCACAGCAGATCGGGAGGATAGAGTGATTGTCAGATTAACTGTCACAGCGCCTGATTCATCGTTATCAACCATCAGACGTGTGACCCGCACACGAGTGTCAACCATGACCATTCACAGATGGTTGATAGAGCGAAATCTACGCTCGAACCGATCGCTACGCCCTCTGCCACTCACGCCTGCACACTGTTGAGCCAGATTACAGTGTTGCTTGGCTCTAACGGGTCAATTGAAAAGTCCCCGGCCTACCATAGTAAAACACATTTTTTTGGCAAAATTAGTTTTTTTTTATTCAACATAATTCCCTTCAAGGGTGATACACTGATTATAGCGACCCTCCAACTTTTCGATACCATTTTTGTAGTACGATTTGTCCTTTGCTTCAAAATAGGCCTCAGTTTCGGAGATCACCTCTTCATTCGACGAAAATTTCTTCCCAGCGAGCATTCTTTTGAGATCTGAGAACAGGAAATAGTCGCTGGGAGCCAGATCTGGAGAATACGGTGGATGAGGAAGCAATTCGCAGCCCAATTCATGGATTTTTGCCATCGTTTTCACCGATTTGTGACACGGTGCATTTTCTTGGTGAAGCAGTACTTTCTTTTTCTTCAAATGCGGCCGTTTTACGGCGATTTCGTCCTTCAAACGGTCCAATAACGCTATGTAATAGTCGCTGTTGATGGTCCTTCCTTTTTCAAGGTAGTCAATGAAAATTATTCCATGCGCATCCCAAAATACAGACGCCATAACCTTGCCAGCCGACTGTTGCGTTTTCCCACGCTTTGGAGCGGGTTCATCGTGTGCAGTCCACTCGGATGACTGTCGATTGGACTTCGGAGTGAAATGATGGAGCCATGTTTCATCCATTGTCACATATCGACGCAAAAACTCAGGTTTATTACGCTTGATCATCTTCTTCAAACACTGCTCCGAATCATCAACTCGTCCTTGTTTTTGGTCAAATGTGAGCTCGCGCGGCACCCACTTTGCACAGAGCTATCTCATACCCAAATATTCGTGAATGATATGATGTACACGTTCAGTTGATATCTTTAGAGTGTCTGCTATTTCATTCAATTTCAATTGACGGTCATTCAAAATCATTTTGTGGATTTTTTTTTAATGTTTTCGTCGGTAACAACCTCTTTTGGGCGTCCACCGTCTTCGGTGCTCATTTCACCACGTCTAAACTTAGCATACCAATCCTTGATGGTTGATTTTCCTGGGGCAGTGTCCGGAAACTCGGCATCAAGCCAACTGTATTTTCAACTGTATTTTTTCCCTTCAAAAAGCAATATTTTATCAACACGCGAAATTCCTTTTTATCCATTTTTTTCACAATAACAAAAGTTGCTTCACTCAAAATGCTATAATTCACAAACTAATGATCCGACAGCGGTCAAATTTATACACGCATCTTTTGAGGGTTAGGGCTAACTAAAAAACATATGGATTTAATTCTAGTAGCGCCATCTATGTGTCAGACCGGGGACTTTTCAATTGACCTGTTATCTGGTTGGGATGATGATGACTGGGGACGTATAGTGTTTAGCGATTAATTCCGCTTCCAATTGTGTTCTGATGATCATTGAAGGCGTGTCTGGAGATGCCCAGGGCAGCGTGCCGATACTGCTTTCACTATTAGAACCACACAGGCCCTCATCCAGGAGTTATGGTCTGGGGTGGCATTTCCCTTGAAACCTGGACCTCTTTAGTCGTCATTAGAGGCACACTTACAGCACAGCGGTACGTCGACAACATTCTGAAACCTGTTTTGCTACCGTTCCTTTTGCAGTATCCTGCCTTATTTTTCAGCAAGATTATGCCAGATCACAAACGGCACGTGTTGTTATGAACTGTCTTACACCTTGTCAAACACTTCCTTGGCCAACCTGATCTCTTTCCAATCGAGCATGTCTGGGATGTGATGGGAAGGCGACAGCATCTACCAGGGAATGTTGATAACCTGGCCCGATAATTGGAGCAAATGTGGCAGGAAATACCGAAGGAGATCATCAGTGAGTTTTATCACTCTATGCCACGTCGTGTGCCAGCTTGCATCCAGGCTAGAGGTGGGTCAACACCTTATTGAGCTCTTTACTTTGTAACTATGTAACTCTGAAATAAATAACACAATTTTTCTGAAATTTTAATTATTTTCTATTCTGTATATAATTTTCCTATCCGCCAATTTTTGTCTCCATCGGACAACTCCTCCTCAGTGACTCGTTTTATATATATATATATATATATATATATACCTATTTCTATTTTTGCAAGGTAGATACATTCCCGAAGAATACGTGTAAAAATATATATTGCATCTATGAGGAAAATAGAAGATTGGTACGAAATCAGCAAAAATAATACAATAAAACATATATTATATTTACAAACAATTACTTTCCTGTTAGGATCTCATAAGGATTGCGCATGCATCGTATAAAGTAAATTATTATTTGGAAAAAAAAAAGAAGAAAAAAAAAAGGTCACTAATTCTTGAACACAAATATTTAACAAAGTAATATGAGTTACTCATAAAAAGATTTTATTTGCTATCACTTTCTGTATTAAACGCATACGATTGCGAAATACTGCGATATTACTGCTATCACTAACAATACCTTGCTCCTCATGCTCCACTGGTGAAATCCTTTCTGTAATCTGTTGAACAAAACTAGGACTAGTCTCCTGTGGTGTCGATATTTCAGTGTATTTAAGAACGAATTCGCTTTTGTTATAGGTGAATTATGTGACATATGTAAGGACTACCGAAAAATATTTCAGCTATCATTAATAAACCAAAGGTTTCAAAACTATAACTTATCAATTATTGACATTGACTCAAAATCAATAAATATATATGTCACACCCCTCGTTAGACATGTGATCAAAACGTAAATAAGAAGAAAAAATAAATAAATATTTCATCGTTGGCTTGAGCATTCTTATCTTATTTCGTGTTGAAGGGAAATCATTTGTTTAAATAGTTTTTCTGAGACTTGTTTTGATATGTCTGAAACGTTTCAGTCAAATCAAAATAAGTGTGGTAGGTATTACCACTTTGAACAGCAAACTCAAAATGCAGACAAAATTCCATAATGAGGTTATACAATTTGGGGAATTATCACCAATGGAAATCGCATTACATTCCCCGTCTCCAACGTCGCAGTTATAAAAATAAAATTAGAGCAACATTTTCTTATAAGAATTTGGATTGATCGTGTCGAATAAAAAAAAAGTCGTGTAAAAAAATTAAATATTTTTTGTGTTTCCTCAAATTCATGTTAACGAAATTCATGTAAAAACAGAATTGGGTGGATATATATATATATATATATAATAATAATTTTTTACTCGCTGTATCGTATACAGAAAGCAATATTTTTAAAATAAGTTTATTAACTTTTGAATTTGTCCGAGCCCCAGAACTTCCACACAGCGTAAGATGAGGACTTAGAGATGCAGTTCAATTTACTTTGTGGTAATCTTCATTATTTCGCTCAGTAGTTTGGTGGCATCAAGACCTAATTAATACTCGACTCCAAATCCGTAGATCATAAAATTAATTATCTTTATTACCAAATTACCATCAGGCTAATGATATTGGCCTCTCTCTCGACAGTTATATTAAATGTTCAGAATTCCCTTGGGTTGAAGTTTAGAAAAGTGATTCTCCCACTAAAGTGCCTCATTTGTCAAGTAAGCAGATCTACTTAGAAAAAGTGAGCCACTTTTAGTTGGTAAACAAAAAATATCCAAGTTCGTTTTCTATACTCCAAATTTTCACAATGTTTCACATAATTCCTTCTTGTGGTCAATAGCCTTCTTCTCGAAAAAAAATTACTCATCATTCCCTTTTGAGAAAAAAACACGTAATGACATCCATTCTTGAAATCAGTAATGTGACTATAGTTTTCCAATGTTTTTGAATCATAGCCCACTTTTTCAAACAGTGACTCATTGGACCTCTCTTGGTGAAGTATACTCTATTACGAGTGGGAATCGTAAAGAGAGAGAATTTTAATCATTACTAAGAAAAATAACCAATACATTTGGACAAATTTTAATTTACATATATTAAATTATATTTATGTTCATAATGTTGTAAATGACTGCTATTCATGTTGATTTATTTGGTTACGCGAAGTCGTATATTGAAGTAATTCTCAATATCGTACAGCTTTAATTATTAACCCGGGTGAAGGGGGGGTCACATAGTTTTAATTATTACTAAAAATAATCGGATAGAAACTTAATTTTTATGTATTATTTATAGGAGTTCTCTACGTAGTCACCGTCCTCAGTGATACATTTCTCCCAGTGTTTCATGACCTTTCAAAGGAAGTCATTGCAGAACTCAGTAGATTGAACTCCAGTCTCTTCATACTGCGGGTTACACCACTCTACAGTTTCCTGTGAAACTAAATAATTACACACTAATTGCTATAATTTACAACATAATGAACATAAGCAATGGAGAATGTTTTTTTATCCACATATTTCGATTATTTCTTAGTAATAATAAAAGCTTTACAACATCCACCTCGTATGAATTGAAAACCAAGGGCAGGTTTTTGAAATTACTTTATTAAAACGTATTACTATATTGATGTAGTGTTGAAAGACAAATATATACATCAAAATTTGTATTTCAGTTATCTAACAGATGGCATTGCCTTCGCTCTGACGTTACCACCAGCACGCATCTCTAGATAGATGGAACAGAGATGAGCGAAAACCTTCTTGGAGACATGTCGAACAGAAGCTCTTGCGAAGGACAGTAGAATCCGACTTAACTGTTGACTAGCAGACCGACATTCGATATCTTCAAATCCCTGATGGCAATGGCTATATCGGCCCACGAGGATTCTCCAATCTCATGTAAAATTGCATTAGCTTCTAAATAGTTCATCAACTTGTCTATTTATCCAAGCTTCAATAAATCAATGATTTGAATCTATTAGTAAGAGCTTCAATAAATCAATGATTTGAATCTGTTGATACGATTGAGTGTCCAACCTAACACACCACAAATATTATTCATGAGAATGTTGAGCTATGCGTAAAGAAATTAATTTTTCGATATTTGTTGTCATATTTTGACGCCATTCAGACATTCGCGGTGGCGTGTGGATGGTAGCCTTAATTTTATCATGACCTGTGCAAACTTATAAATACAAGGGCTTTTGATTGAATCGGAACATACATCTATTTAAAGAGGTGCTCCGCATCAGAAGTAAGTATTGGCACATTATAGCTTTGTTCCCAATATCTTTTTGACTAATGCACGAATAAGTCATGTTCAATACCGAGCCTAATGTTAATCCGAATGAGCTTCCTACTTTTTCTTCTCAAAGCTAAATTATCATTTTTAATTCCAAGGAATAAAATGTATTCGTAAGAGTGAAAAAAATATATGTTTTTGTAAGTTTACATTCTTTTCCTGGCTTTTGAAAGTATTTTTTAATATTTATTGCAAGTCTCATAACTGCATTATTTATTTAAAAAACGGAGTTTATTAATCTAAAAAGGGCGCATTGAATAACTTTTTCCTCAAGAAAGGGTCAGTGAGAGATGGTAGGCCAAAAGTCGAGAAGGAGATGGTAGGCCAAAAAATGTTAGAAACTAGTCTTAGTTGGAATCAAGACACGAACACGCGGCTGAGATGAAAAATCTCTGGAAACGAGCTCGATGTCAATAATAATAACAAAACAAGCTTTTTACCAGGAAGGTCATGGATACGAAATCCGATTCTTTAAAAACATATTATAACATGAGCTTTATCGTGTTTTCTCCTTTAACTAACACTTTGGTACTTAAATAAGATGTTGTTTGAATTGGAAAATCTCTTTCAACGAAAAATTTAATACTGATGTTTGTGGTAGAAGGAGAGAGTGGAAGTTACAAACGAAAGGAACAGTGATCGTATTGGCAAGCATAAAAAACTATCGAATCACAGAGAGAAAAGATCTGCATAAGATCTGTGACTCGAAAACCCTCATCTCTAAGTAAGCAAAGGACTCAAACCCGATTGCTTCAATACAGATAAGTAATTCGTATAACACTAATCTTGAGGATCATTTACGTTTCAGGACCTTTTCTATAGGTAGTGTAAATTTTGAATTAACTTTTGAATATTTATAAATCTGAATAAAACGACTTGGTTATCATCACCGGAAGACTTTCTATACATTTGATTTTTGCTTCATGACTATTTTAAATATAGACTCGTAATGGCTCAGCCAAGGGGGAAAGATAATAATGGGAAGGGGGTACAATAGTTACATTTAGTAACATGTGATGTGTGTGAAAAAAATATCTCTCAAGATTTGGAAATTCAAGTTGGCCAGTTGGTTGTATGAATTCATGGCACTGAATCCTCACGGATATACTTGTATTGGGACAAATACATGGATAGTATATTACTATTTTAAAACTCAGAATTTTTTTTTATAAAAACACCTTAAGGTAAAAAGTAGAAAAAGTAAGATATAAAAAAAATATATATAGAAAGAAAGAGATAAACCAATGTCAAGTAGAGAAAATTAAAAACATTTGGTTGTGGTATATTCCCAACTAAGTCCATTTAAAAAAGATTAAGAGATTTAAAATGTTTAAAACGAACATAGTTAAAAGCAGAGCGTTCGATAATGATATGTTTCAATGTCAGAGGACAGATACAAAGATGGGGAGAGGACAAATACATGGGGGAAATTTCTCCCAGGAAAAAAATATTAAGCGTCCATCTCGTGTGTCCGATACATAGACATGTTAAAATTACGTCTTGTCTTATACATTAAAATGTATTCAAATGAGAAATTATGGGTTTATATGATACAGTTTAATTTCTATTTTCAGATTCCGTTGGTCCTGCCAGTGGTCATGAATAACTGATTTAATGTATTTTAAATATATAATCACTATTTGGAATGGCGGGAGAAGCTACACTGGATACACACACAGATTTAGTTGCACACCAACTGTCTCATTGTCCTTGATACCCACTTCGGAAGGTATCCAACAAAATATCAATCAGATGTTTTGAGACTTAAGGTTATGAGTTTTTTTTTAGTGTATCAGGGGATGAGAACGATTTGGACGATTAAAAGATTGTAATGCACGCTCGTGGAAGTTTAGGAGTGTAATTGTTAGCGAAGACATCATCACTGTTAATGGATTGTATTACAGTATTATGCTATGGTTCACCAATATCTTGTCTAGACTGACTTAAATTGGAGCTAATATATATATAAAAAATTATAATAAACTACTTACATGATTCATTGTTTGGACAAAAGGCTCATTCTTTCTCGAACCCGCAATTATTTAAAAGCATTTTTATCCCCGCCCGAATCAAATCGCCTTATACACTGGAAATTATTTTCATACTCGAGGTAATTAGATTTAGCTTGTAATTGGTGGGAAGAGAAAACTAAGCAATTTATGTGCAATTTGTGGAAAGATTTGAAGGCGATTTCTTGTTGACTTAGTTTCTGAGTTTAAAAAATTGCACCAAACTTCGTGGGATTCTATATTATTAAAAGAAAATTAAGCCTGTTTACTGGCGGAAAAAAATCCTCATTAATGCGTCTGCAACGACAATTAAAACTGTCTGAAACATTATTTGCCATATTTAAACGATTCTTGATTATAGTTGGAATAAGAATTTTTCTTTGGTTGTGTATGTTAGCAAAAATAATGAATTGTATTCTACCAATGTGTATTCTGCTAAAAAACTTATATTTATTGTTCTCCTTGTGATAATATATATCTGGAACTGTAATAGAAATATTTTAAAGAGGTATTCAGAAAAAAAAATATTGTTTTTATTATATTATTTAAAATGAGTTTCTAATTTGTTCTATCAATTATTATTCTTTCAACGAATCCGCATACATTTCTTTAAATAAGTTTATGAAAATATGTAGGAAGTGAAGCGAACTGCATCATCTAGATATAATGCATCGCTGTACGAAATTAAATGAATTTTTTAATTTTGGTTTATTTAATAAGACTTCAATGTATCGATAATGCTTCTTAAAGTGAGCCTGTGTACATTTCCAGGAGTAAGTTTGTAAAAACGTGTAGGAAATGAAACGAGCTGCATCTTCTAGGTGTAATATATCACTGTACTAAATCAAATGGATTTTTCAGTTTTGGTTTATTTCAATGCTATTGATTTACTTCTTACAACGAACTTGCGTTCATTCCCCAAGTTAGTTTGTGAAAATGCGTAGGAACCGAAGTGAACTGCGTCATCTAGGTATGGAGGTGTACAAAACTAAATGGATTTTTCAATTTTGGTTTTTAATATGACTTCAATGTATCGATTAAAAGTTTTACAGTTAACCTGTGTACATTTCCCGAAATAAGATTATGAAAATATGCAGAAAGTGAATCGAGCTGCGTCTTCTAGGTGCATTATTTCACTGTACAAAAATTAAGAGAATGTTCTATTTTAGTTGATTGCATACCAGATCTTTTTGCAAACATACCTTTATTTCATGCAGCCTTCTGTGAACGGTCTTTTTTTTTTAAATGACTTTTTTCATAAAAAAGATATCTCTATATATAATTGTCAAAATTTTAATTAAGGATGTCTTCACGTAATATTAAAGAATAGGACGCAAATTTTTTGGAACTTTTTTCAGAAAAAAATACCCGAATATTGATAGTACATTAGAATTTCGTTATCCTGTAGGGAGCAGCATATTTTATTTTTCATACACTTCTCATTTTTAACTAAATTAATTCACTTTTTCTGTAGTATAATGTGTGTCAGTATTTCATCTTCTATACTATAACGTTAAATAAGTTATAAACTTGCATTTTTTTAAAGCGGTTGTTGCAAAATGATTCAAATTAACCGCATTATTAAAACACAATTTATAGAAATTCAATTCGTTCAGATAGATTATTACTATTGGTGTATGAAATTTTGTTACAAATATTAAAACATATAGAAAGCACTCTTTTGAAGCACTCAAAAACTTAGAGACCAAGACAATGCCGGATTATCGAGCGTCCACACAGTTTTAACGTCGATACTGTTTCAAAATTATCACGGATCTCGTGTGGGTGTGCGAGTGAAATCAGTCCAACAAGGATGATAATAAAGACTCTTTATTCACAAATATTCCTGACCGTACGTACACCGGTTGCAAAAACTTAAGCAGATTAAGAGCACAAACAGGAACTTGCACAGATTAGCGATACAACAGGAACAAAACAACTCTTGTAATAATAGTCACAACACTTTTAATAATGTTGAACTCATCAGCTTACTAGTCGTATTATGGACGTATTTCCGAAGTATTACTTTGCGTTTGAAAGATCAACGGCTCCGTCTTAGTGCTGTAGGCAAATTCATAACTTTTCAGGCCGGGTGGGACGTCACTGGGAAAATTCAGTAAAAACCCATCATTTCTCCCAATCTAGATTTCGCCTTTTTGAAAATATTTGTCTCAAATGTCGCCAAGTTTCTCGCCAAGACGCCAAAACGATCGCCAAATTAGTCATTAAGGTAAGGAATCATTACTTAAGCCTTCCTTCGTGATCGACGAAATATTTGAAAATATCAAATTTTCTTTTGTAAGAATTACCTTGCTCAGAAGAAATTGTCAAAAAAAGATAGATTTTGCTCCAGATAGAAATTTTAACCAGTAAATCATTCATTAATGTATTCAATATGTTTACGTGCATTTTCAGTCTTTGTAGACGAGATAAATAAGCGACAAAATATTTCGTCAATTTGTAAACTACAAACTTATATTCAAACATTGAACATCAATGTAATTGAATATTCTTGTATCCATCGGAAGCAAAGTACAAAATAAAAATTAATACAATATAAGGATAGTTAAAGCAAAGCAATTTGTGACGGGCTATTCTTGTCACATGCTTATGTTCATTTCTTTTATTAGCTCCCGAAATACACCTGCTGGGGTTCGGGGATATTTTACTGTTCGCACTTAATTGTAATGTTGTGCAAACGTTATATGTAATACTCCAGAAAAAAATCACAGTTGCAGTAAACCCTGGGCGAAAATACGAGAAGCGCTGTGTCGCGACCTGGCGGTTAAGGTCAAAAAAATTCCGAATCCACAGGGGAAAAAAAATCCGAAAACAAACGACTCAATCGAGCCAAATTATTGAATGTGCCGAACCATCGGATATCGGATTAAAGAAAGGTTACTGTGGTTGTGATAGGGCATACATAAATTTTTGAAAATGTTGCAAGAGTTGTATTCTATCAACATCAATCCTAAGAATTTTATGAATAACGAGAGTTTTGACAAAATAACTAAAGTGACATCACTATATCAAACTACATCAAGAATTGATGATTTTTTTAACACATTACAGTTACGAAATCATTATTAAATAGCAAATGATTTCATTCAAAAATGTTTACAGTCAAACCTGTTTTGATGCATTCTTTTTTTGTGCGTTTTTTACGCAGTTGTGATGTTGGGCTATTCACGATCTTCTCTTCATTAACCTCGGGGACTTTATAGTAAATTGAAGGGCATAAAATTACAATTTCTTCTCAACCCAAAATGAAACGTGATTGTGTTAATTAGATGATAAGAAGTGTAGTGAATTGAATTAGAGATAGTGATATATAAATAAAATATAATTGGGGGGGAATAAAGGGAGATAGAAGATAACACCAGGTTCATAAATATTTGTGAGTAGTATTAAATCATCGCAGTTAATCTTTTGGATTAAATCGAATCTTAGTTAAAGTATTAAGACAATAATTGACTGTTTGCGAGAAATGGTTCAGCCAGAGCGAAAGAAATAGTAAGCTAATTAGTTGATCTTAATTTAGAACTGAAGTGTTCAGTGGGATTCCAGAGAAAGCGACCTTATCTATTCTTCAGTGATTATTAATTATTTTATCTTGCTCTCACATATCTTCAATTGGAGTCTAATAATTATTGACTGTGTTTAGGAAATATGGCAGCAGAATTAAATTATGAAGAAAGGATGTCACACAGTTAATACAAAAAACTCCACTAAAAGGCTTGATATTAATAAAAAGTAAATGACAAAAAGTAATTTAAACAGAAAGCAACGGAATGCTCAGATATTACGCCATCACATTAGAAAAAAATGTTCATATTGCATCTCCAATTTTATTACATTTTAGTGGTCTCTATCGTTACGATATTAAATCAGTTGTCCACAAGAAAATCTGCGCTCTTGACTTTGAAGAGTAAATTTTACATGTACATTATGAAACTTTTTGTACATGTAATATTTAATGTATAAGCAAATAAAGCATTTATAAGTGTTTCCGTGGAGGAAATTAATTTTTGCCTTGTTTGGGAAATCATTTTCTGGCAACATCGTGAGCTTTTGTGTTATATTTTGCATATGAGCTTTTTTCATGCAGCCAATCGAGATTTTTTTACGTGTGTTGCAAACAATATATTTTATAGCTACTTATGAAATTCCAGAATATCTTTGTATATGGTTTCTAAAAACCAGTTTGTGTGAGTAATTAATAATAAATTTATGAAGAATATAAAATTAATCTACTACCAAACGACATTTTGAGAAAGGCATGAATTGGAATTTCCAACAGCAAATGAATGTTTTATATATTATTTATTTTTAAGAATAGTTTCGCTTACAAAAGTCGGAACATATGCTAAAGTTAAAAAAGGCGTATTAATGGAATTTTACTAAATTTTAAAGACGCCGTATTATTAATGAACGTATCCGTTACAAATCACAAATTTTTAGATGAGATTTTTCTTTTGAAAACGAGTTCCGAAATTGTGTGTGTTACACTAGCTCTTCAAAATTAGGTGATGACAGCCTTCAGCTAGCTATGACTCAATTACGTAACAAACCCTCACGGATATGGAATAAACCTTAATAAAAAGAGCCGTCAACGAGTGACAACCGTAAATAGGACGCGCTAAAAATTACGGGCACCGTAATTATTAATAGGCGCCGTATAACAATAGTGTGACACCGCAGAAGACGAAAGCATTTCCACGGATTTCGTTTTTCTCCGGGTTGCCATGGAAACGAGAGTCATTCTGAATATTGATTGACTCTTCTTGGACCGATTTGGCTTTTGCTTTTTGCGCTTGTTTTATTGCTCTTTTTTTGAATGGGGAAGGCGGGGGCAAACTCACCCCCTGGGGAGAGGGTCTTAATGATGCCTTCTGCGGGGAGTGGTGGACAGGAGAGAAAATTCAGAGGACGGCTTCAAGCACGCCATTTGCTTTTGGAGAGAAATAATTTCTGGAAAATAATAATCGACTTGTTATGACGGTTTGTATAGTTTTATGCAGAAATAATTATTAGTTTTTTGGTTGTACTTGTAATTAAAGATATTTTATTTAAAATTTTTTAATTGATTTTGTTTAATTAATTAATTTTATACTAGAACTGCAAAATAAATTATTGGATACGGACTTCTCAACTTTCATCCACAATATAGCATTTTTATGTATTAAGTACGGTGAAGGCTCAAAAAATACCTGTGTTAGACGATAGATGACGTTGCTAACACAAGTTCGTGTTTCCACTGTGTGCTTCCATCTGTTGAACGGTGCCAAAACATATGCGACACTTATTCATAGGTTAGTTTTAATATTCATTGCGCAAAGTTTGCAACGTAAGTTATTCCCTTGGCTTCTTTAACTAACATCTGGAATTACTTTCTGGCATTATTTAAAAATTCCAACTCCTTTCCAATAAAATAAAACATGTTATTACGTAAATTAGATAAACATAAGAAGTTTAGAGAATTGATTTAAGGAAATTCATATATATAAAAGTGACAGAAATTAAATTTTACAGTTAATATAATGAGAAAAATAGTAGTTAGTATGTAGTTGGGTCGAGCTAGCCTAGTGGTCATGGTCACGAACTCGCAGTCGCTGTTGTTTTCGTCGAATCGTGGGTTTCTAGCCCTGATGCCACTAAAGACTCGCCGTGTAGCCGGGGCTGATGCACGTTAAGTCTGATCGAGATCCCAAGCTCTTCCGTTAGCGTGGCTTAGAAGTTTGGTTAGGAAAGTGTCAGGTAAGGTATCGTCCTCGTAACTTGACTGAAGCTCAAAATTACAAGGTCAGTCACCAATAGCCCTCATGTTTCTGAAAGCGACGTTAATAAACAATCACATCATGGCGTACAGTTGAAGCTACAGTTTAACAAATAAACCAATGGTTATCATCTACATTGATTCAAGTTTAGTAACAGTTGAAAAACCCACTCGAAAGCCAGTATCTTTTATCAGATTCGCTTGAGTTTGATTGAATAGCTCAGCAAAAACTTAGTTATTCATTCTAAACTAGATTTCAGGCGCGTCGAGGGTTAGTAGACAAACAGACAGACAGAGAGAGAGAGATTAGTTGCTAATTATTCATAAATGAATCATAAATAAAAGGATTTATCTCAAATCAAACTGTTTCTTCTATTGAGTCTGCATTTGTATGCGTGAATTTCTATTACTCTGGACTACTGTATCCTAGATGTAAAGGTTGCGGCACGCATCGTTTCCGTCGAATTGGTGGTTCGTGCCCTGATACCACTGAAGACCCGTCATGTTTCAGGGGTGATGAATGTTAAATTCGCTCGAGGTCTCCAAGTTGTCCCATAGGCGAGGAGTGGACGTTTGGAGAGGGAGATGCCATCAAAGGTGTCGTTCTTATCACTTGACCGAGGTTAAAAATTACGAGGCCTGTTTCGATGAGCCCCCATGTTACTTCCAAATGCGACGTTAATAAACAATCGATCTATTACTTTGACTTTCATTTTGAGAATATTCAATTTATAAACAATGACTGCAGAATTAAATACAAGAGAGACATCACAAGTTGTCACCGTCGATAAGACCTGGATTGATCACCAGGTGCAGGAGACCAAGCAATAATCAAACAATGAGTTGCCTCCGATGAAACTGCTCCAAAGAAGGCGAAGATGGTCGGAAACGATTTTTTGAGAAGTGAAAGGTTAGTCATGATTCATGAACTTCTGTATCAGAAAAGAACGACCAATAGATATTACTCCAGTGAATTATAATCCATTCCAATTTCCTATTCCTAAAGCCTCATTATCCATTTCTAATACGGGTACTTTTTGTCCCCCCCCCCCCTCGTATGTCGAATACAAAAGCGAACTTTAGTCACAAAATAAATATAATTTAATACTCTTAATGATTAATAAGATTCAAGGAGTTTGCAAAAGGGAAAAAAAGAAATTTTTAATTAAAAAAAAAGAATTAATTTTTAAAAGAATGGTGTGAAGAAACAACAATAGTAATTAAACTATCAATAAAATTGATTGTAGCAAGTTGCCACCAAACCAAGATTGTAAAAAGTTTTTTTTTTGCTTAAAAGCAAATACTGAATTCAAGTGAACTTTCTAGTACATTATTTAACGGCGTTCTCAGACTCTGTCATGTAAAGATATTAATAAAGTGAGTTGCTTTACTTCTGAAAGAGGTTTACGAGGGAGAATGACGCTTTAAATTCCGAATAATACTTACCTTTGCAAATTATTCAATTGTAGCTTGATTATCTTATCCTTTCTTATTAAGCTGTTAAGACTATCTTCATTTATTGTCAAAGAACGAAATCGAAACTTGGAATACATTTCCAAACACAAAATTGTTCGAATTTTCATATAATTTTGTAACGTTGTAACGCATACATCAGTTTATGATGCTTACTGCATCATAAACGGATATATGCGTAGAATTAGAAATAGAAACGATAGAATAGAACTGAAATTAAACATTCCCAAAGTACGCCATTTTTCACGTAATTACGAGAGTCGTTCAATAAGTCCGAAAAAATTCCAAGAGATGATGCTCGAAGCAACGAAAATGGTTTCTTTTAAATAAGCATCATGACTCACTAGACAGCTGTCTAAGTCTCAGTTACTGGTATTTGTGATCATGATGTCGCTCGCTCCTTAAAAATCCTTCATCATAGCTTTTCGGCCGATGGGACCATCCGCCATCTTTTTTTTTTTTTTTTTTTTTTTTTGGAAAAGCTTCAGAGGAAGCAACCTATCATATTTAATTTATGAATCAATGTCAGATTTATTTCGGCTCCATTTAACAGATGGCAGCATCCAATGGTAACAACAATTTACCTTAGTGATTGGTCTTACCAATTTACCATCTGTCTTCAAATACAAGTATTTTTGAACCCCCCACGTACATAAATTAAAAAGTCATTTAGTATTACAGTGTAGGAAATGAAACAAGGAACACATTTTACACCAGAAAAAATGGACTGATTAGTATAGAAATGAGTAAGTTAAAAAAAATATGCTGTTTTTTTCTGAAAGACAGCGAAGTCAGAACATAAAATTAATGTTCGAGCGTTTTGTGATCGGTAAAAGTATTCCGATTTAGGGTTCTGTTTTTTAACAATATGCTAGAAGACAAGCCTTAAAGTATTGTATTCACCTCTTGCCTATACTTATTTTTGTTTTACCTCTAAAAGTTGAGAGTCTTGAGAAATAAAGGAATTAGTAAAGAATTAAAGGAATTATTTTAGAACTTACCTCAGTTCTGCGCGAGTGTGGCTTTTGATGAACCTAGAAATTACAATTGCTGTACCTGCTAAGTTCACCCTCGTAAAGCAAACTACGAATTGCTTATTAAAA
>BMAW01082967.1:1719106-1740993 GCA_019974015.1 Nephila pilipes | reverse complement strand
TTTATAACAAAGAGAATTTTTTCTTAACACAGATAATACTTTTCAAACTTTAATGATGTAAAAAGTATTTTTTTTCCCCGAACAGTCAGTGCTCTCTCTTTTCTGTAATATGTAAAATTGGTTTCAAAAATTTTGGGTGGCCACAGTAACCAGATCATGGTTGCGAACTTGCGGACGGCGGTTTTCGTCGAGACGCTGATTCAAGCCTTGATGCCACTAAAGAATTACCTTATGGCGGGATAGATGCATATTAAAGCTGGTCGAGATCCCAAAACCTCCCGTTGCAGTGTTGTGGACGTTTGGAAAGGGAAGCGCCAGATCAGATGTCACCCACATCCCTTGACAAAGTACAAAATTATGATTAAATTTCTAACTTGAAATGAGGATTCAAATTTTACTTAATTAGGATTCTGTAGTTCGGCAATGTCTCTATTCACAATTAACCTTTGCTTTCATAGTGTTGTTTTAAAGCGTCTAATAAAGATTCGTATGAGTCATTAATTGTTTGCAACTTTTTTTTTGTTTGCGTTGCCTTTGAGGGCAGATTATAAATAATACAGTTTGAGAGAAGGCGATAAACAGGTATTTCAATTGATTAGTGTTTCAAACTAATATTTAAATTGTAGCCATGCAACATACTGTCCTAAAAATTCAGGTAAATGAATTAATGATAATTTTATGTAACAGTCTGCAAAGTCGTAATTTACAGATAGTCTAGAGATATGCAAACTAAGAGTTCTTGGAAAACTTAAATTTCTTAGTAAATTTTTTTTTTTTTTTGGTATGATTAAAATGTGCAAGAATTGATTTTTGAACCATATTTCGTAAATTCAATCAATCGATCAAATTGATTTAAGTTTTTTTTTTTTTTTTTTTTTTGTCATTAAGCACCATATTAGTTGTTGTTAAGTTGATCACAAAGATTTGAGGTATGTTAGAATTTCATACCTCTTTTTAATTTCATGATTTTTAAAAATTGAAAAATTTAATTTTGATTCCTCCCCTTCTTTATTCATTCATTCATTTTTTTTTATTTAATTACTTTTTGCATAAGAACTTTATCTTGTATTTGGTTTTTGCCATTTCGTTATAAAGTAATTATACCTAGTATAAAAGTTAAATCCACATATTAGCATAAACACGCTTTCTCAGTCCCGAGCATGAGACAACATTTTTTTTAAAATTGCCTTTTCTCCTCTGTCTTATTTTCCTTCCACCCCACCCCCCACGATTTCTGTTTTTCAAGTTTTGGTGGAGCTTTTTCCCTATAAGTAGAATAGTAATTAAATACTTTAGTAGTATTTTTAACTGTAATTTAGTTTAATATTTTTTATATTACTAGTTTTATTTTTAGATACAAATGTTTGAATGCTATATTGCTATAGTTGGGTAAATTATTACTAGATTATGAACATGTTTAATGTGTAATTTTGTATATTATTTATTTTATATTTTCCTTGCAGCAATTTAAAAACTTTTTTTCTTCCTACTTTTGACTATTTGTCACCTTTAATTGTCAGCGTATTTTTTTAAGGTGTTTATAAATTTATGGTGTATTTTTTTTAAATATGTGTATTTATCAACACTTGGAAATAACTGCATTTTCATTAATTTTACATTTTAAAGTTGGATAATTTATTTTTATTGTAATATTATAGATCAGAGGTATTCAACCTTTTAAACCTTGGAGAAGCCTTTGAGCTTACTCTTTCCTTCAAGGAATCTCTTGATCAAAGAGAAGAAAAAATAGGATATCAAATCATATAATTTATTATACTCAAATTTACAAAATTATTATTACATCTCTACTTTATTACAATAGAAACGTCTTAATAAAACAATGAATTGTAAAGTAGCTAATAGGTATTTTTTTTCTTTCTAAAATATATTCTATAAATAATAAATAAAAGCAACAATATTTTAAATCATAATAAATTAATAAAAAGAAAATTTTTAATGACATGGCTGTGATTGTTTTTATTGCAAAGTATTTTTACATCTGAAATAATTGTTGAAATATTCAACCTGATGTCGTCTTCAGCATCCAATCTGTTTATGTATTTTGTTTTTGTTGCAGCGTACAGAGAGAAAGATTTTTCGTATACATATGACATTTGATGTTTCATAGCTCTTTTAGCAATTTCAGGATATTATTTTCTTATGTCAATCCCAAAAGCAAAATATCAACTTGACTAAAATTTAGTTTCAAATGAGTGTCGGTCGATATTTCAATTTGTTGTTCTCTTTGTTTTACTAGGAGTGCGAAGGTGTCACAGCCTTGACCAAGATAATTTTACTTTTTGAGTAGGGAAATATTTATTAAGGTTTTTTGCAGCTCTGTTTTATGTTGGACCAAACTTATTTTTATCGGGATTAGCGTTATTGTCTATTAAAGTATTATGCAAATTAAGAAAGCGTTCAATACTATATTTCAAAATGCAATCTGTCCAAAGTCTCAATTTTGAAAGAATGGCCTGTTTTACTTTGTCTTGAAAATATGAAATAAGTGGCCAAATAAGTGGTCGATTCTTCACTCGATCCAAATAATGGAGACTAATATGTCATCCAATGCGTCTCGATTAATGTATTGGAAGCACATGACATTTGCAGAGGATTACAAGGGGAAATGAATTTACAGAGGATTCGTCGGGAACCAAGAAAAGCTTAAGCAATGAGTTCCCGACATCAATGAACATTTTAGCGACAAAATGAAGGTTCTCAGAAATAGAGGAATTTTCTCGAAATATGGATCAGGAGAGAAGTTATGGAATTTTCCTGAATATTCCCTGTAACATCACACCTAACTGGGATAGCTATACATAAGCAGAGATACGAAATCTGATCGATTGTTCCGGGAAGCTGCCGGGATCTAATAGGTCTGTCTGTATCTGCTCTTGGAGTCTGGCTTTTAAGTGTAGAATATTACTTTGGATATTTGTCCTCTAAAATTTTTTGAAAGGTACTATTAACTGTTATTACAAGAGATTTGCAATCTGTTTGTGTTGTTAACTTGTACCAATGCAGTTTTTATGCCTGTTGAGTCGCTAATTTGTACAAGTTCTGCTATCTGTACTGGATATTTGTGAATAAAACATCATTTTCTATTTTTACCCTACCTACACGAAATATGATTTATGCAACAATACATGGAAATGTGGTGAATAGGAGATGATGGATATAGAGAAATAGGAAAAGTTAAAGTGCTCAGAGGATATAGAAGATTAGCGAAAATGAAGCACATGCAAACTTGGTGAAAATAAAGTAAAGTGATCATCGAATGGCTGACATCGGATTTGGTCCTAGTGTATAAATATTATTCTTTACTTAGATTTACTTTTGCTGTTATTGAAATAAGTAGAATTTTCAATTAATCTTTGGTTGAAGATGCGAGTTTGTTTCCGCTGTACATTCTTAAAACAGAAATTTATTTCAGATTATTCTAAGACAAGAATAAAAATATTTTAAATATTTGCCTGTGTATGAAAGATTTTATTGACTGATTACTTAGAGAGTTTTAATGGATTAGATCTTACGTACCGAAGCGTTGATTTATCATAATACATACACATAATACACGGTATGATAATTGAATGTATTTTTTATAACCCACCTGAGCTTAAATTAATATTGAGTAACATGAAAATATCTTTTGAGTTCAGGTCCTACTCTTTGATAACAGGCGAAGACAGCCTTTCATCCCAAATTCATGCTGGATGATGGAATAATAGTGATTAAGAAATATCAATAAGAAATTATTCAACAATGATACTACCCACTCTCTCGATTTTATAAAACAATATAACAAACTTTTTCGATACCCCTTCCGAATTGAAATAATTGTCCAATTTCTACATTTGTATCGGATTAAAGAGATAGAAGAGGGAAGAGTAGTTCGAAAATACCTTCGACTCGAAAAAAAAAAAGTCTGATACTGTTAGTCGATTCATTTTTCTTCATTTCTACCCAACTTCTGACGTTGAACTATACGCAATTTTCACTTCATTAACCTCGGGGTCTTTATGATAATTTGAATTGCATAAAATTACAATTTCTTTTCTACCCAAGTAAAACGTGTTTAGGTAAATTCGATGAAGATAGAAATGCAGTGAATCGAAATAGAGATAGGGATGTATAAATTAAATTAAGCTGAAAGGAAAATGCAGAGAGGTAGAAGATAATGTTAGGATGATAAATATTTGTAGGTTGTACGAGGTTGGTTAAAAAAGTACTATATTTGAAGACTGCGACAGACTGTTAAACGGAGCCGAAACAAACATGACGTTGGCTCATAAATTAGTTTTGATTTGGTAGACATTTGCTGCAAAATCAAAATTTGATTCCTGCCGCGTCGGTTTGTCGACGTCAGTTTGGGTCCAGTTGTCACCGTTGATAAAATTGGATTCATCATTATGCACCGGAAATCAAGCAAAAATCAAAACATTTGGTTGCTTCCTGTGAATCGTTGCGAAAGTTAATCCCGTTAAGAAAGACATCATGATCACGAATATGTGTAGGTGAGACTTAGACATCTGTTTAGTGAGTCATAATATCAAACCATTTTCGTTGCTACGAGTAATAATCTCTTGGAATTTATGATGAATTATTGAATGAACCTCCTTTTTGTAAAATAAAAGTAAATATTTATGATACTCATGAAGTTGTATTGTATGAAATTAGTGACAGAGGGGGGGGGAAAACATTATTTTTTTAAAGCAGAACAATCATTTCGAATCAAATAAATTATGCAAATAGGAAAATCAATTCGATACAGAGGCAGTAATAGTTTGTGTTGAATACTTTTCACCACTAGAGAGATATGAGTTTGACATCCATGTTTTAATAAATTGTTTAAATCTCAATTAATTAAAATGTTCTCTCCCCCAACGTAACTGTAATGCAAAATAAATTTCAATTAAAACCCTACGTCGCATTTCACTTATATCTCTCAGGTAACAAAATCTCGACCTCCTAAATAATTCGGAAATTATTTCCCCTAAAAAGAGCGCGAAAAGGTTAAATTTCCGATACTTCCCTCTCGAGGAATATTTTCATCTGCAAAGATAAATACCGAAATCTGAATCTCTTTAAAGCGCTTTTCCCAAGTACTAATCTCCTAAATGCGGTCGGCTTTCCGCGAAACAAACAATAAAAGATAGCAGGGAGAGAGTTGGAAAAGTTTAAGGCATAGCGGGCCTTAAATTTTCTGTCTGATCAATATTCAGGATAGGTCTCTCGTAACCATGGCAACGGATGTGCGTTCACGAAACGTGGTATTTAACGGATCTTGTGTTACCTAGTTAGGCAGGCCCCTTTTCTGGAACGGTGAAGTTAACTTTTCAAATGGCCTACCTCCCCCTGTGTTTATTGCGACTTTTATTGGACAGGGGTGGTCGAGGGAGGGTGGATCTTGCAGACGGTACTTGTTCAAAATTTCCTACTTGGAAATGATCTAATTAGAGATGGAACGTAGGGTTACGATCGTGTTTTAGGCCTGTGATTTGAAGAAATTGCAGTGGTGCTAACATTTTAAGTTTAGGGGTAGTTTTTTAAATGGTTTTAAAGTACTTTTTTTTTTAAGGAATAGAGTTCTAAACTACACAACGATTTACGCTTTAAATGAATTTTATTATAGATGATGAACTCGTGTCTATGATTTATAATTTTTGTAAGTGTTATTAATATCGCATTAGAGGGGTTATTGGCGGTGGATTGTTTCATAATGCGCTATTACCTCAGATTAATAAATAAGGGACTATTGACGATGGATTATTGATTGATTGTTTATTAACATCGCACTTACAAGTAACACAAGAGCTATTGGTAATGGATCTCGTAATTTTGAATCTCGATCAAGTAACGAAATCGATACCAAATCTAGAACCTCCTTCTCCAAACTTCCACCACATCCACGCCAATGGAAGGACTTGCTACCTGGACAGATATTTCGTGCATCATCCCCGCTACACTTTTGCGATGGGTTATTAAATAAGACATTGATAATCATTATTATCATCAGCATTCTCATAACATCAAATTGATGTATGAGGCAACAACAGATGTACGCTATTTAATTCGATTTAAAACTGCTTTTCGCTTCTCAGGCATTTTCCCAACTCGGCCATCCAAATGAATTTCTCTCTTCTATGATCATACAGCGCCATGTGGCCCTTGGTTTTCACCTCTGTCTCTTTCCATCCGGTGCCCATGTCATGGCAGTTCTTGTGTTATCATTTGATGGCATTCTATGTATACGTCCAGCGTCGATTTTTTATAAGGGAGGAAATAGATTTGATTGATGTTTTATTATACAATTCAAAATTTAAATTTTGTCCAACCAGTTTATTTTGAGAATATTTCTGAGGTACGTAGTTTGAAAGGCATTTAATTTCTGTTCTTGTAATTTACTGAGCTTCTCCAAACTTCACTTCCGTAAAGAAGGACCACTAATACAGTTGCATTGAACTCATGCAATTTGAGCACTAATGGTGGAGGGATGTTAAAAAGGAGCTATTGGAGATATAATATTAAAGTAGACTTATGGTCATGGACGATTAACTATCAACGATGGATTATTAAATAAGGGGCTTTTGGCGACCGATTATTAAGTAAAAGGTTATTAGCGATAGATTATTAAATAAGATCCTTTTGGTAGAGAGATGTTGAAAAAGGGGGGGACTATAGGAGTAGATTATTAAATAAAGTGTTATTGCCGGAGGATAATAAAGTAAAGAATTATTGATGACAGATTATTAAATAAAGAGACAATGACCATGAACTATTTGATAATTGACTATAGGTAACGATTATAAAATAAAGAGTTATTGGCAACATACTTAATTCCGTGCAACATTCGGATGTTGAAGAGATTCCCTTTCTTACTATACATCTTCAACATGCCACAGGACTTTGAAGCTATATTTGGTGTGGCGAGAGGCATTATTCTATCAAAGAAACTTTGATAAAGGGAATGATTGTTTTACTAACGTCATACTTAGAAGCAACATGAGGGCCATTAGCTACAGAACTAGTCGTTTTGCATCTCGGTCAAGTGAGGAGGACAACATCAAAGCTGACGCACCATTCTTCTAACTTCCATTCCATCCCTATGTGGACTTTGAACTACGATATATTCAACGTGTATCAGCTCTGTTACACGACGGGTCTTTAAGAGAATCAAGACTCGAACTCGCGACTCAATGGTAACAAGGCCGCTCATGATCTTTAGATCATGGACATTCGATTACGGCAATCTTTTAATTCGATTACCAACCTTAATGTGGGATGCTTTTTTCTAACGGAAAAAGGATTCTGAGTCATAGCTGTACTCAGTGACAATTTTCGACGACAGCCATAGCGAATTGGTTCCTCTACCTTGTGTGTTCATTTTAGAGAGCATTTATTACCACCTTACACCTTTCAATTAATATTTCGCTTTACGTCTTCTCTCCATGTCTTATCTTCGATATCTCTAAAGGCTGTCTTCGCGTAATGTTAAAATGTAAGACCCAAAATTGGAAAACTTTTTCCGACAAAAAAAGGTCTCGAACATCAATTTTTATATTCCAACTTCGCTTAGACAGCAGTTTATTTTATAATAAATATTACTTATTTTTATCTGAATCAACCCCTTTTTTCTGGTGTAAAACGTGTTTAATGTTTCATCTCTTGTACTGTAATGTTAAATGGCCTTTAAAATTTACGTATTCAAGAGAAAAAATTGAGTATTTCTTGAAATATTCTTAAATTTTACTGCATCGTAAACAGATGTAGGTGTTATAACGTTGCAAATTTATATGAAAATTGGAACAATTTTCTGCCTGGACATATGTTCGAAATTTCGACCAGGTTCTTTGATATTAAGCGAAGCAACCTTAACTATATTTTAATCGTCAACGCTTTTTTCTTTCTCTCTTTTCATGTTTGTAGAGTAATTAAATGAGTTCTATATACAATCTAGTACGTCTATTGCAAAAAATAATCTACCTGACATTTCTTTTTCATCTTCCTTTTGTTTTCGGATTAATAATTTGATTTTCTTTTTCATTTCTTTAAATGAGAGAGATACACTTCCTAATCATTTTAACATTATTCATCGAACCCAGTTTTTAATTTGAGTTTATTCAAGTTAGCAGGATGTGGAAGTTAGGAGATTGAAGAAGTTAAGAGATTGCCAGCTTAGATGTAGTCCTCATTACATGACAGGGGAGCCAAATGACAAGGTCCATTGCAATAGCCAAATGTTGCTTCTACAGGAGACTTCATTGAATCAATCAAACGACTCTGAGTATCTTAAGAGGACCCAGTATCTCGAAAATGACAAAAAAATCGAAAAAGTTTTAACTGTCTTATTTTATTTGTATGAATTTTCTAAGCGTATGTACCAATTTCATAGATGTAGTTACATTATTTAGAGAATTATTAAAATTTTTCTTAAAGGTGCGCCAAATCATTTCATTGACCTTCAAAATTGGAAACTGCTGTTTCTCAACTTTTTTTTATTGTTCATGACGGTCATATATTCAAAAATCTAAGACTTTTTTTTCTAATCAATATACGTTTTTTTTTAAAAAAATTTCTAGTTATTTTGCATGATATGTTTGAAAATTCTGTGCATGTAATAAGAATTCAGATAAATAGTTTTTTTCCTTAAAAAAATTTCCCAAACTTAGAAATAGCTTAGGGTTCTGTTTTTCGTTGTGTATGATAGAAAAAAAAATGTAAAACAATAAATAACACTAGTATAATCAAATTCGTGCACAAAATTGTGAGAGACACTAACAAAAAATCGAGAAAAATATTGCTTGAAAATATTAAAGTTTGTAGAATTAATAGGAGTTTCAAAATATTTTAATTTAAGACTTTTCAAAAATCTGATTGTAGACCCTTTCTAATAAAATCCATTTTTAAAAAAATCACTCTCTGGGTGCTTAATAGAGTTTTAAAATATTTTATGAAAAATCTAAGTTTTAAAAAATTAAAATTATTTATTATGTAATAATTTTAATTTTTAAAATGCATTAATGTGTATACGAATTTGAGCCTATCTATGATTTCCATCGCTCACAAAGTCCTTTCGTATAACAAAATGTTTAAAAAATATAAATATCCGAGCAACAAATAAATGAAGTTAGGTGCACACACATGTGTAGACAGTTCAAAATCGCACGAATGTATTTAATCTTGTGCGCAGAAGTCATTGACAGATTCTGTTGCCGATGAGTATGGAAGTGAGTTGGTACGTTGTACTTGTATATTTTCTTCTAAATCCTAGGTTCTCAACTTTTATTAGCCTTCTCGAAAAGAAATTACTCTCTACTCCTTTCTCAAAATAATTATAATAATAATAATACTCACTTTGAACGTGGGGTTGCTTTTTTTCCCACAAAAAAAAAGAACACACCGATTCCCATTATAGAAATCCCTAATGTAGTCATGGGTTTGCAGACATTTAAAATAAATATTTAAAAATGCTTCAGAAAGTCAGAAAAGAAAAAAAAACAGCCAAAAGAAATTTTTTCTCTTTCGAATGCATTTTATTCCATGCCATTGAAAGCAATACTCACTCTTTTAAAATATTAGGAAACTCTCTCCGATTGGGATTAACATTAACCTCGGAAATGCGTTTTGATGTGTTGACGGGAGCCTTAATTTTGTCATGACTTGTGTAAAATTGCTAATATAAGTTATGTAATCAAGGCGGAACATGCGCACACACTCTATGGAGTTCCGTGAGATGCACTATACATGCCATGATTCATTCCATGTACTAGTTAAAAAGGTACTGGGAACAAAGTAGTAATGTGTGAATAACTTCAGTTAAAAGCAGACTGGTCTTGCTTATAAGATATTAACTACTATTTATTTAAACTTACATTCGAAGATTTTTAGTATCAGTGAAGCTTTTCAGTGCGAGTTTTGGCGAGAGGAGAGGGTAGTCAGCTCTCAAGGCTCCTTGTTTCTACACCCACCAGTGAGGGTCTCGTTGGTGCACTATTCTTAATGCAGACACTAATTTTAAAAGTTAAAAATATCTTTAACGACGAAACTTTAAAATACAATACATAACATTTCACTGCCTTCTCCAGATAGAAAGGTCACAAGCTTATGTACATACAGAAACATTTTATATGATAATCAAACCCAACACGTAAAATTAAATTTAAATAATACTATTATTTCGGCTGAGAAAGATAACCAATGAGCTCATGTTTCGGCGACCGACTAATTTATTTGCATATCCAACAAAGTATAAGAAGCGCCGTCGGATTTCCGTTATTGGCAAAATGTCAGAAAAATTTGAACAACGCTATTGCATTATATTTTATGTAAATTCATGATAATTATCAAGTAGAAACGAACCGGAAACTGACCAACCACACAACAACGAATCAAATGGAATACATTAGGATGCAATCCAGTGAGAGTACGACGGACGAGCCGTCCGACGTCGTCTTTTGAGACAAAAGAATTGATTCAGTCCTGCTTTCGACACCGATAGAATAGGTGGGGGAAATGTATGGCAGCCCAAGAGGACTAAATTTGACAGGGATTAATGTAAATTTCTTGTACTTTTTATGAATGAAGGTTGGATATTTTTTGCGGACACAATAGTCACTATAAAAGTAAGCTTTGCGACGATTACTAAAAAGTAATATGCTTCAAATGCAGAACCTCATACATTATTTAAAAAAAAGTTCTCGTAACGATAGGAAGCTTACTTTCCTTCAGTTGTCCTTATGGACATTTTCTGAACGCTATTAGATTCAAATAACTCAACTTCCAATTATGCAAAGCAAAGCTCACATAAAAATTGAGGTATTGTAAGAAAAAAGATGAGAAGAGAAGAAAGAGAGACGGAGAAAGATAGATGATAATATAAAGGTTATATGGAAAAAGAACGGGGTGTTTATGTGCTATGTGTGTGGACGTCTTCTGGCGTGTGTAGTGGATTTGGTGAGATCAGGACTCAACGATGTCGGAGAAGTGTAAGGACGTAATCGCATTTTTAGTATACTTCGACAGATTATAGAAGTTGTTACTACTAGCGGAAAGGAATTTAACTGTGTGTGTGGAGTTGTTAGTCTCACGCCGAACCTGATTGACCAGTCCCTTGATATAATCTACAGGGGTACCCTTTGTGGTATGCATGAGCTACATTGGGACTATTCTTTCATACCTGGTCAAACCACGGGTGGGTGTGCAGCTAACACTTGGAAAATAATGCTATTTTGAATACCAAAAAGTTAAGGGCAATCAAGTACCAATCTTTTATAGTATACAACCATTACCTGTATTAATTAAAACACTAAAATGATTCAAATTTTCCATTTTTTTTTCTTTTGTTGTTAAAAAATAAACGGTGCTTCGGTGATTTCAAGAATGTTTTATTTATATAATAATTCAACAAATAGGTATAGTATTTAAACACACCTAAATTCCATTACTGCACATTGTATTATCATGTAAATTTAAATTGCTTAAAAGCCATGGAATTATGAACATTTTGCTGTAGATTCGAGTGCTTAATATCCCCACTCTTCTGTTTTTTGTCCACTTGCATATTATATCTATGGTTGGGATGTTACCTAAGATTTCAAAATCTTTTTTGAATTAAAAATTTTCGTTGTTTCTTTCAATTCTGCTTTTTTTGAAAACACTTTACTCGGGCTAAACAATTTATTTATGATATGCACAAATTGCTCTTTTGTCGGCCTTAGAAGCAACACGAAGCGATGCGTACCTCGTAACTTTGTTATAAGATGGCTTACCTCGTAATTTTGAGCTTCGGTTAAATGGCAAGGCTTTAATAAAACGGGTTTTCAGTGAGATTAGGACAAATAGCAATGCATATGTAACATTTAATTGTAAATAAAAATTACTACTAATTGTTTTCTGATAACAATTCATCCAAGCACTATCAAAACAGGATAGTTTTAATAACTATTTATTATTTCATTTCCGTTTTACATTGACTTAATTAATTTTTTCTGTCGTCAGATCACCAAACATCTCGTTTTTTATATAATTTTAACGTACAACGAAACTACACTCAATTCTTTAAATCTGGCATTCGATGATTCAGTATATTCTGTAATACAGTACCGATTGAGCCATTCATTTTTTGATTTTTTTTTCTTGTAGATTCTGGGGTTTGTTGATTAAAATGCCAGGCCGCTACACAGCGATGCTCTTATTTCCATCAGTGCTTATCATGACTGTTAGTTTTCATGTCAGCACTGCATTTCTGGTGGGTTACATGCCAGGTTTTCACAATTGTACTAAGCAGTAAAATGTTTTCGTAGCCCACGCAGCGTATTGGACTGTAAATGTTCTCGACTTTATTACGATGTTTGATATGAGAACCTCGCCTCGGGACTGCTGAAAAACTGTAGTGAATAAAATAGTGTGATTAGGGATGATAGATAAATATCTTGACACTTAATATGTGAGTGTCAAGAATGACATGTGAGTGTGAGCAAGCATAAGGGGTTATTCTAAAAGTGTATATCTGACTTGGATCCCGTTTCTAGAAGTCTGCTTGACCAGGATTCAGTAAAATCAAGCTTACTGCTTAGATTTATTGAGATAAGTAGAATTCTCCTTTATAAATATTTGGTTTTTGACATGATTAAGTAAAAGCTCCACATTATTGATTTATTTTGATAGTGCTTGTTCTAAAAATTTTAATAAACAAGTTAAGATATTTGACTGATTTTTATCGTGTTTCTATGGCCCTTAATATTAAAAATGACACCAGTTCGTTACATTGTTTCCATGGTTCGTAATAACGTTGCTCATCGCCAATAGTTATGTTACTTTTTAAGTATGACGCTTATTAATTCACTGTTAATTTAATAAGGAATAACAATGCTGTTTCATAATGTTAATATGGAAGAACATTTTCCTCCAAGCAATAATCTGGTTTATTCATTCTCCATCACAGTTACTTTTTAAGATGAATTCAAATTTTCTTAATATATTTTTAATCTTAGTAATTTTCAATTTCATTCAATAATTGTTATTCATTATTAATATTTTACTTAAAAATTCAAGCTTGTTGGCAACAGTAATCGATTAATTCGATTGCTATTATTCTGAAATTGATAAATTGTCTTGAAACTCAAACAAGTTATTGATATCGGTTAATTTTTTATTCGAGGTGTTATTACAATTTATTTACATACATTTTTTTATTTGATGCAAATTCTGGAAAACATTCTACCTTCTTCCCGGCAAATATTCTAGCTACTGTTGTTAAGGTTGTTTTCTTGCATCATAAAAAAAGTTGTTTAATATTTTCGTTTTTTCTGCAAATTCTGTTCGAAGACATTTTGGTACTTCTAAAACATTCAGCGTACATAATTGCTTCAACCTTTTACACTTTGGGAAACCCTTTGATCTTACCATTTTCTTGAAGGAACCCTTTGATCGAAAAGCTGAAAAAATAGAATATCAAAACTTTATCCTACTCAGATTTACCAAAATTATTATTGCAGATCAAAATTATTATTGCACCTCAATTTTATCTCAATAGAAACGTCTTACTAAGATAATGAATGATAAGGTAGCTAAAGGGTATTATTATTATTTTTTTTTTGTTGTCTAAAATGTATTCTATACATCATAAACAAAAGCAACAATATTTTTAATTATTACAAATTAATAAAAAGAAAATTTTTTAATGTATTCGCTGTTATTGTTTTTTATTGCAAAGTATTTTTACATCTGGAATAATTGTAGAAATCTGCAACATAATGCCATCTTCAGCATCCAATCTTTTTATGTATTTTGTTTTTGTCGCAGCATACAAAGAGAAAGAATTTTCGCATATATAGGTTGAAACAAACGACATTAGAACGTTTCACAGCTCTTTTGGTAATTTCAAGATATTTTTTTCTAATGTCAATCCAAAAATGCATAGTATCAACTTGACTAAATTTTAGTTTCAATTGAGTGTCGGTCGATATATATATATATCAATTTGAGATATAGCGACTGAGCCAAATAACGGAGACTAATATATGACTTAATGTATCTCGATTAATATATTTGAAGTACGTGATTTCTACGAAATTTCAGCTTTTATCTATAACATATTTATTTTTACAAGCAAACTGCCTTTAAGAATTTGATATTTTATAAGAATTAAAATTTTACTAAAATTTTGGCGCTTTGATTAAGCAAACAGTGATCACTTGCGAAACCCCTGTCACAGTTCAAGGGAACCCGGTTTGAAGACCTCTGCCCTACACGAAAGCGATTTATGATCAAGAGATGAGCTCTGTCTGATTGGGTCTTTCCTTCTGACAGTCATTTAAAGAAGGGATATATTCTTTTCTCTAGCTAAACTATCAAATACGGTTTGGATCTTGTTCATTAAATTTTCTTTGAAAACAGGATGGGGAGGGAAGAAATGTTCTCCGTTAGTTTCTATTTAGGATCGATTTCTTCGATGATGACTTCGTTTTACCAATCTTGAAGCATATTTTCATAATCAATCAACTTTCAGGTCATTACAAGACCTTGACACAACTTGCAAGTCTTCATTCAGCTATCTTCCTGCCACCAGGAAGAGGTGAGTGATCTTGTATTCAGAGGGTAAATTAACAATATAGCGACTTTCTTTATTTCGTGGTACATTACGGTGAGTACCCCTTAGTCACTTCTTCAAGTTCTTCCATACTATTATTTTCATCTGGATCTTTTATACCGAATGTATCAGGCTTCCAAAGATCCAATGCATTCAAATCACTGACATGAAAAGACATAAGCATGCTAGAATTTTCACTCATTCCAAATTTTTCCATTTATTATTCACCCTGACTTAGTATTCATCGCAATTAAATTCTGTGAATTTTTTTTAATTTCTCCAGTGAATAATGTGGATGCAAAATGTGCACTTATTAAAATGAGAATATTATTTGGATCTTTTTCATAAAACAAACATTTTCGTTTATTCAAATATCATTAACAGAAATATCAGATTTCTGTAATTCATTAACACAGTCTTTCAATTTTAGGGATAGAAGTACAAATTTAGCTCTCTTAACCATTAATTCTAATTTCACGGGAATATATACCGTGAACATTATATAATTTAAAGGAATAGTATTTTTTATGCTTTTCCCGCCCTTGCAATCTCACGAAGAGTCCATGAATAGCAGTTCATTCACCTAAACACTCCAATTTCATCATTCCAGCTTCATATTTACTTGCATTTGATTTCTGACTTCTAATATCTATAATTGTTCTAATATAATATTTAAAATGAGTGTGATCAACACATACATTCAATGTTTGCAAATACACTTATTTAGAGTATAAATTATTAGACTAAGAATTATTTTCAATTGCTGGACAATTTTTGTCACAACTTTCTTTTCCATTTTTTGAATTAGCTCTTGCATAAAAAATGGGGTTCTTTTGTTACAGTTTGAACAATAACCTTTACTGAAAATTTTCTATTTTTCTCAACACGATTCCTACAAAGATGCTAATTAATATCACTTGATGCACAAAAAATATAGCAGAAAATAAAATCCTTACCTCTTCAGCGTGCCGAAAATATTCAGGTTGGAGTTGATTTGGTAGTAGAGAATCTTTGGAATCTACTTCAAACAAAAACATTAGCAGGTATTTCCTAACACACTCAAATAAGGAGAGGTGCCAAACCCTTTGGATTAAATACATTTTAATTACTTTGACAGGGAATTACATGCTAAAAGGCCAAATTATTTACAGAATATTAGAGCATCGTAGTAACATGCAACCACTTTCAGAATTCAGCTAGTAATCTTCTCACATTGGCTTGTAATAAACAAAAGTTATGTGACCATTTCACTTAATTGTAGGTTATAGTTAAATATTTGGCCCGAATGCTCGACACACATAATAACATTTCTTTTTTATACGTAATTTCATCAATATTTTCAAATTTATGGCAAAGTTACAAACTTTTTTTTACAAATTTTTCGATACGATTTCAGCATTTTTTTGTACACTTTTCATGCAAGCTTTTATAGTTTTTTTTTTCAATAACAATTATTAGTTTGAGCTACAATTATCTATCAACAATATTTTGTGGAATATATTCCACTTACTCATTAATAATTTCAAAAGTTCAGTTGCCATTAATATTTTTTTTACAGTATGTCTGTGGTATCTTCTACAGCAAAATCATTGATTGTTGTCTTGTAACTACAATTAATTGAAAAACACTATAATGACATGCCTTATTTACATTCTTCATGAGAATGCAATTAAAAAAATTTATAAAAAAATTTATAAAAAAATTATTAATTAATATAGAAGAGTCTTCCATTTTTGATTTATTTTTACAGATATCTAATGATTCTTGTAACACACAGAAATCGTAATAATTAATTTTCACGAGAAGTAGTTACAAAACAAAGATGCAGCAATAAACATTTAATGAAAAAGAAAACATTTCCTAGAAGCACGTTCAATTGTTCCAATTCTTCGAAAAGGTATTAGAAGTCCAGAGCGCCATGATGAAATATCTATATTTAGAAATTTTATCTTACTGGAAACCCTTATTAGCGCCGGCTCTTGAGAAGATGCAACGAGTATGTATTGATCGGACAAAATAATCGCCAATATCTCGCTCATCGTATGTTTCGTTCTATTAATCATTTATATCCGAGGAATTCTAATTTTGCTCATAAGAAATATTAATACGAAAAAGAAAAGGTAACATAAATCCTTCTTTTAAGAAATAAAGATTAAAGTTTTAATAAAAATGAATGTCGCAAATTCAATGATTAATTTCTGAGCCAGATTTTTGTATCTATTATACATCGCCAAATGTGGCAGCCCTGGATGGCGTCTTCCCGTGTTTCGCTGGCAATAAGGGAGACGAATTCCACATATCGGGTTATTTAGAATTAATAGTAAAAGAAGAGTTTAATTATAAATCTGTTTTTATTTAAACTTTTAAAAAATATTAATCTTTATTCAGAATTAATAGAAGAGAAAGGATTTGATTCCTATTAAAAAAACTTTAAAAATCTATATACCCAAGAACTCCTACTATTTGTAATTTGAAGATACTGCATCACTTAAAGATGGATGACCAGATCGTGGTAAATAAAAACTTCATGCTCTTAAACAATCATTTAACTTCTCTATTCCAATATATTGTTTTCCAAAATTCATTTTTGAATGTGTTTAAATATAATGTTTTTCAGAAAACAAATCTATAATTTAATAGATTTAATTTTAAAATGAGAAAAAATTAAATTTCGATAATTATTTTAACCAAAACAGAAAATTTTGATGTAAATTATGTGAAGAAATGTCAATAATTTGCATTAATTATCGAAGTTTTTTCAAATTTTGAATACGAAATCTAAGAAGTAAAAAGACCTTTAAAAAATTAGCGGCATTTTGATGAAAAACATTGTTAAGCTATCAACAATTAAAAGTAGCATTTCTTTTGAGTGAAAAATATCTGAAAAATATTATATATTTGTGAGGAAATTAATGTTTTCTAAAATGTGTATCTCTTCCCTTTCTGTATTACAAAAAAGTTGACATCCTAATTTCAGCATATGTTTGACCTTCAATAAAATCCAAATGAAACCCAAAATTTAGTTATTCCCCACGATAGAATTATTTCTTGTAAAAAGAAATTAAAATTATTAATAAAGTCTTTTTACTTAATTTTATGTGTGAACTGTTGCTATGTGAATTGTTGTTTCCGACATGTATGCGTTTGTGTTAATATATTGTATTCATTATAATTCAAACAAAATGCTCTTTTATCTCTTTCAAGTTGTTGCATTTAAAATTATTTATTTCAAATTGTTAAAATTGTTTTTGTGTGTTAAAACGGTTCATAATATTAATTTCTTTGTTAAAATTGCCTTTTTGAATGTACTCGATTTAAGTTTTCATTATGTAACAATTCAAAATACAGTAGTACCTCCTGTAAGGAACACCTCCGAATAAAGGACATCTCTATGTCAGGCACGATTCTGTTGGTCTCGGTCATGTTGGCACATGTATTTACCTCCTATTAAAGACACCTCTATTTAAGGAGCAAAATGTCTGGTTCAGTGGGTGTCCCTTATTGGGAGGTACTACTGTAATTTAATAATAAAAATTTGATCTGTAAAATTTATGAACATATGGTATTTGTCTTGTCATGTGCATGAAAATGAGAAATTTTCCCATAAACATGCAGTTTCTTACTTTAAACAAATTTGATTTGTGACATTATATCCTGAAATACAAGAGATGAAATTCATATATGTAGCAATACTTACATAGTCGGAAATTAATGGCACGGAATCAACTTAGGACGCATACAGACAACCTGAGATTTAAAAAAATTAAAGCATTGCTAATCACAATTTATCAAACCACTTTAGAGAAAAATGGTATGGTCAAAAAAAAAAAAAAAGTAGGGATGAAAAATGACAACTTAAAAGGGAAATATGTTAGAGAAACCTATGCTAAAAGAATTAAAAGTTATCTCGTATGGAATTAATTAAATTGATTATTTTAGAATAGTGGTCGAAATCCATGTGTACACATGCCACCTTTAAATTTAGACGTTTTTAATTAATTTGAAAGTATTTTTAATCAGTTTTGTGGGTATACAATATTTCGCACACATTCACTAAAAATAAAGGTGGATCCAAAATAAATTTTATCAATTAATTTCATTTATATGAATTGTTCCACTAAACTCGAATTATCATAACCATTAACAATATAGTTGAATGCAACAAAGCTAAAGAATTTTTGACTCACAATTATGAAAAAAAGTTCATACAATTGATTTGAGACAGAGTTCATACACACTGTCTCAAATAAATTTTATGAACTTTTTTCAATAATATGATAAAAAATATATGACATATGATAAAAATATATGATTAAAAATAAAGCACTGACTTCATTAATTCCAGTAATGAAACCTCACAAATGAATCATCACGTATAAGGGTGAAAAAACCTTTTCCGACAAATAAAAGTTCAAACGATATTTGAATTATTGACTGGGGAGAGATATATTCCAGAAGTTGATAATATAAATAAAAAGAAAGTAAATGTGGTATTCTTGGATAAATTAGAAAATTTGGGGCCTTTATCCCTTTTTTTTTTAATGTCATTTTTAATTCAAAAAGGAAAGCAGTAAATAAGCTATAATATTTCACTTAGCTCATAAAAATAATGAACATGAAGAATTTCTAGCAAACAACGATTTATATATATATATATATATATATATATATATATATATATATATATATACAATATCATCTTACATATATTAAAGATATTACAGTAATATTGAATTTTTTTTAAAATTTGATTTTAAAATTCTTTATACAATTCAGAGGTTTATTCTTTAGGATCAGTCGAAGATAGCCCTTTTTTTTTTTAAAAAAAATTAAAAACTATTGTTTCTTGCACTTTGATTTCTCAACACGTCTTTCTTTTCACTGATTTTATTCGTTGAAAATTAATTCGATTAAGAATCTGTGAAACAAATAATATTGCTATATAATTAAAAATAAATTTTTCATGTGTATCCTAAATATTGAAAATTAAATTTCTAAGTAAAAATTGAAATTCATTTCATTCGATATGTGATTGATTGATATACATTCGGAGGAGGATGCTTTTTCCTAGACATCGGAGAGGGGGTTATGCTACCCCGTGCAGGGAGACAAAGTGTTGTTGACGACCTTAGTTGCCATTGTTTGTTTCGAACATTGGACCGGGGTTCCCAAGGAAAGTTGATCGGTCACTTTTTGTCATGCCTTAACCAACTAGATTGACGAGGACGCCCTATTCGGGTGAGTTAATAAGGCATTTTAACTTCTGGTGCTTTTGTTGAAGAGAGTCGCTGCACACATATCTAAAAGAACGAAATTAAGTTATATAGTCCACAATCATGGATTACTTTTGAGACGAATATGTCCCAATCGGTTTTATTATTTTTTTAATTTTGATTTCTCATAAATAATTCAGTATTTTCCAAAGCTATCATCCAAGATGTTATAATCCATCGCCATAAATAATATGTAATAAAAAAAAATTTGAACTATTCAATTCGAAAATTTCCAAGATATATTTCGCAAAACAAATTTCACTTTTAATAAAGAAAATGTTTAGAATAGGCTTGTTATTTTCAATTACAACACAGTAAGAAAATTAAGTTAAATGAAGAAGATGGTCGCTTGCCGAGTTGTCTAAAAATAAGAAAATAAGGATTCTACCTTTATAGATCTCCTAATTTAATATTCCAAAGTTTTTAAAAATAGAGGATATTTTGTTTTAAGAAATGCTCATGGTATTAACGACATGAAAACGTACGTTTAATTAGACATCATGCATGCATAAAATAGAACATCTAATAGTTCTAAACTAGGGATGGTGTGTTAAATAAGCAATTAAGACTTGCGACTTTTTCCTACTGATTTGTTAGAGCGACTTTGGCTTGTTTCTAGCCCTGAAATTTAAACGTTAAAGTAGTGGAAATAAATTGTAGTATTGTCTCTTAATAAAATTAAAAATTAAATTGAATTAGAAAATTAGAAGTTAAATGCTTGAATTTATATTGAGTGAATGATCAGTAAAATGATATTTTTTTGAGTGAAAATTTCTTTGGGTTGAGGCAGCCTCCGCTGAGTACTAAGCATAGTTCAGGATTGAAGGACGAACTGTGCCTTGATTAATAGTTTATTAACGTCGCCCTTAGAAGCAATTGAAGGCTCTTGACAATAGATTATTGAACAAGGGATTATATCGAAAAAACGTGCTATTGGCGATGGATAATTGAAGGAGGAATCATTGATGAAGGGCTATTAAATAAGGAGCTGTTGGCGACGGCTATTAAATAAGGAATCATTGGCGACAAATAATTAAATTAGGAGCTAATGGTTACAAATAATTAAATTAGGAACAATTGGGGATGGATTACTAAATAAGGAGCTATTGGTGACGGATTTCTAAATAAGTGGCTTTTGATGGATTGATTGATTGTTCATTAATGTCGCGCTTTAGAAGCAACACGAAGGCTATTGGCTACAGACTTTATCATTTTGTACTTTGATCAAATGACAAGGACAACGCTGAGCTGGCTTCCCACTCCAAACTTCCAAACCATCCCAATGTGAGGATATTGAGCCTCGACTGATCTAACATGCATCAGTCCCTCGACAAGACGAAGCGATTGATTGGTTTTATTACCGTCACACTAGAAGCAACACGACGACGGACCTCGTAATTTTGAACCTCGGTCAAGTTATGAGGACGATACCAGAGCTGGCACTTCCCTCTCCAAACTTCCGCATCGCGCCACGGGATGGCTTGGGACATGGATCAGATGATTTAACGTTCATCAGTCCCACTACACAGCGGATTTTTAGTGGCATCAAGGCTTGACCTTACGGCTCAACAGCAACCGCGAGCTCGCGACCATGACCATTAGGCTATCTCTACACGACGGGTTCTAGTGTAATCAAGACTTGAAACTATGATTCGACGGAAACAACGCAAATTTGAACCCGGGACCATGATCACTCTGCTTCCGCTATACCATGGAACGATATATTTTAACAAAATGAACGAAAACTAGTTGGCAGTAACTCTTTAACAAATAAACGCTTTTGCACATCTGGACGGGACAAAGAATGACTGTATTAAACAATTATAAACACAATTATATGAAAAAAAATTCAATGCAAAGTTTTGCAATTAACAGATTTAACCACCCAAGGTGCGCTTTTTCTTTAATAATAATTATTAAATTACTCAATCAAATATAAAAAAGAATTAAAGAAAACGATAAATTATTAAATTGAATATTATATCATCTATATGTAATTAAAATTAAAGCAAACGATAAATTAT